>JBAPGN010000508.1:0-26718 GCA_037355405.1 Vitis amurensis | reverse complement strand
GATTAATCAAATTTTTTACTATAAGGAATTTACTTTAAGATGAAAAAGAAAAATGCAAATTCAATTTCGTATAAGAAATTGGAAAAGGAAGACAAAGGCAAATAACAAGAAGGAGAAATCAAAGACTGAACAACCTTCTAATGTAAAGGCATTTCTCTCTCTCTCTTTCTCTTTTGCTATTCATAAAAACTATAATTACCTAAAAGAAAACACTTCAAGTGTTGAACAACTTTTTTTGATGTCAAGGAAGAGTAGTTTAAAGATCGGATGATTTTTCTTGGAGGAGTATTGCCAAGTTGTGGTGTTGTAAATGATTACTATTTGAAAAAGTTGTTTTTTCTTTAAAAATAAACTTTAAGACGGTATGATTTTTTTTATTTTAAGTAAATCGAATTTGGGAAAGACAATAAAATTGATCATTTTATTTCCATAATAGCATAGATAGATTAGAATGGATTATTCTAGAAGCTAATAGGAAATCCATGTTCATTACAACTTTGACAATGGTTGTCTTTCTTTTCAAAGCATTATAGTGATCTGTTATGTGTTTTTTTTTTTTTTTTTTTTTTTTGAGGCTTTAAAATTTATTGGTTGTGTTACTAGTTGATATTGCCTTGGCGTTGGAATGCATGAGACAATAGACATGCTCCTTTTCTTTATGAATGGACAAGAATTTTTTTTTATATTTGACACCCACTAGGTGGATGTATGTTATCTTTAGAAATGTGCTGTTATTGGTTGGACAACATAGAGTTTAGAGAGATTTCTTTGCACTTTAAAATGTGAGAGGTGAGACTCCATTAATCCTTTGGTTTGAGTGGTGATCCCATCAAGTTCCCTTTTTTTTTTCATGAGAAAAGTGTGTTATGAGCGAGCTAACTGAGCATCACATTGGTTAATATATTGAAGTTGATTTTTCCTATTTAGTATCATAAAGAAATCATTATCCATTCCTTGTTTTTGCAAATTGTACATGCAATTTTATATTCACTTTACATTTGACTTATGCTCTACACTTGTAGGCCCGAACTTTGTTGGACTCATAATTGGTCCTTTTGCTGGTGGAAAAAGGTAGTTTTACATTATCAATCATATTGTTTCTTGAATCTAAACCTAAATGATTGGATCTTGGTATAAAGGACTTTAAACCCCATGCAAATCATGGAACACAACAGAAAAAGGAAAAAATAATGTGTTGGAATCTCAAATTCTCTTGTTTGCATTATCATAAAAAACATGAAAGAAAATGAAATATAATGAAAATTATTGAAAACCTATGCATTTTAAATTCTTTGTTCTCTAAAATAGGAATAATATTGGAAAAACAACCTAGTAAAAAAGTTTATATGTGCAAATTGATATTTTTTTTATTCTTTTTCTTTCTTTCTTTTTGTTTTTTCCTCCTTATTTTCTTCCTGATATATTCCCTTAATAGTTTCCATGATTCCAATGTAGCCTTAGTGAAAATCTTAAATCTGATAATATACTTTAGATCTATAATTTTGTCAAATCCAAGGGCCTCAATTAAAACAATTTCATGTGGTTTTATTTATGAAAGATAGGGAAAAAGGAAAATATTGATTGGTAGGATAATGTTGTGCATCTAGCTACAAGAATCTTGAAACTGTGTTTAGTGATGCCCCTTTATATCATTAAGGAAGCCTAATTTCAGTAAGAAGATTTTTTTTTTTTCATGTTGAGAACTTCAACGTTGATTTCAAAAAAATAAAATCAATGAATTATATGAAAAAGTAGGAAGAGCTAGAGTTCACTTATAAAACAACAAGTTTGAAGAAATTATAATACTCAATATGAGTTATCATAGGATCAACATATTGCAGGAATTTTAATCAGCATGTTGCAAGTTTTTTATTTTATTTTATATTTTTGTAATAAGATTTATAACTTTGAGGCAACAAGATGGTTTTCTTACTTCCTATTTTTTATTTTTTTTATTTTGAATCATTTTATGAGTTTTAAATGGATAATATGATTAAAAAGATAAAATCTAACATATTTAATAAAAAAATTCTTTGTATCCTCTCTATGTACTTATGGTTCCCATGCAACAATTTTTCTGTTTGGAAATAGAGAAATTTATGAATGATATGTTTCTTAATTTTGAATTTTTTTTTTTTTTTTTTTTTGTGTTCTAAAGTAACTTCTTTGAAGTGTTATAACGGATGTCAGAACATATGATATTAGAATTTTGTTTTTATTCAACCCTCAACAAGATTTAAAATTCAATTTCATTTCATTGAACCTTGGTCATTTTTATTAATTGTTCTCTTTGTTAGTATGTTCGTAAACCAATGAGACAAGGAGGTGATGCAAAAAGAAGAGCCAAGACTTTGGTAACCCAAAAGATTCTGAAAAGCATAATGCTAAGGCGTACTAAAGAAAGTAGAAAAGAACTTTGCCTTCCAACTAGAATTGTGGGTGTAGCTTTTCTAACTACTTTTTCATGGATAATATCCCTAAGCTATTTTAGTTTCCTATTTTGTTTTATTTTTTTTGTCTTTTTTACTTTCTTGTTTCCTCATGTCTTACAGGTTAGAGTGAGACGATGTGCATTAGATATTAGAGAAGAAGAGTATTACAGGACATTATATGAAAAATGTCGATCACATTTTAATAGGTGTGTCATCCTCTCACAGCCAAGCTCTATATTATCTTTTTTTTTTTTTTCTTTTAATGTTTAGCTATAAAAAGGTTTGTAATTTGCTTCTTTCAAAATGAGTCTTTCTTCTCCCAAGCCCTTAGACTTGGCTAAGGGGAGGTTCTAGGTTTCACTTTATTGCATGGATACATATATATATATATACATATATACACATATGAGCATGAATGTATAAAATGTTACTCTTTTTTTATTAACTAACATGTATTGTTTTTACTAAAATTTGCATATATGACATTAGGTATGTTAGTTAATTATGTTGCATATTTCATTTATTTTAGCATGTGTTTATCTATCCTGGTGCAATATTCCATTCCTTTTACTTGCTTATTGAAGAAAGGAAAAGCTATTGAGGACATAGAAGATAAGGCTTTATTCGAATGATTCATTCTCTAATTTTGGCTCTTTGTACATGGAAGACTAATCTTTACTTTAGCCCCTATCACTTGCCTTTAGATTGCTACTTCATTCTATTAATTTGCTTTAAATTTGAGTATTTTTATAGACTAGGTGAAACTAAAATCATGATTTTAAAAAGGGCAACTTTTCAAGTAAGCTAGAAGAGGATTGTCATGGAAAACAATATTTGCTTTACTTTCCAACAAAGGCTTCCACGAGAAAAAATATTTTCAAGATTACCCAAACAAGCATAGGAGCTCTTATTAGTCTTAAATAAGAGTCTTTAACAATGTCTATTTTTCTTATTTCTATTCTTATGCAATGTTCAATTATAGTTAGTTACTGATATTTGCATTGAATTATAATATGGAAAAGATAGATTTGATGTATTGGAACCCTTTTGATGCATGGCTTTATTAAGACAAACATGACGTGTTTAGACACTACATTTAAGACAAATTGCATTAAATTTACACTGACTATACATTACAACCATGGATGAAAATATTGGGAAATATCGTTAATTTTTGTCAATATGTCGGGTGTCGGAGATGATTGACATGATAAGTGGTACCGGTATATCGTTTGATCTATTTTTTGAAGTTTTTTTACATTTTTCATTGATATACTGGCCAAACACCGATATTCTACCAATTTTTCGGCAATATCTTCGATTTTTCCCATTTGTTGACACATCATCACGTTTATCATTTTCTACAAAAATTTATCTTTAACCTTGTAAGGCCCAAGTTGAGGCTCATATTTATTTCACAACCCATATTGTTGATTGCACGTAAGGGCCACCTTATTATTAAACAAATGGTTGTTTTCTTATGGGATTTTGATGTGGGATTCCTTTTAAGGTGTTAAAGGAAAAAACACCTTAAAAGCAAAGAAAGGATTTGTTAGCCCAAGGGTTCTCCTAATCGGGTTTTGATGATAACAAATCATGATTAAGTGACTAATTGGTTTAAATGTTTAAGAATCTCAGGTATAAACTCGAAAATTCATCAAAGGACCAGATGGATAAAAGATCGAGACGTTTGGAAGACTTGTGATCATAGGAAACTAATGTAAGATGAATGCATGAGTGCACTTAGGATTTTCACACGTTTCATGCATCTTTGAAAACTTGGTTTATTTTTTAAAACGTCGATTTCATTAAAACCCGAGTTTTTAACTAATGTACCTTAGGCAAAATGTTTTATAATTGGTTTAATAATTTACCTAAAGACCTTGCCTAAGTGTTAGAAAAGAAATGAATAAAAAAAAAAAGGTTTTTGGGGCCAAAAAAACTCAACCGGTCGAGGCTATGGCCAACCGACTCAACCGGTTGAGGAACTGGTCGACCGATTGGGGTCGCCCGGTCGAGGACCGGTCGAGGGAGGTCAAAAACCTTCTCTCTTTCCCAGTAGCCTTCTCTTTCTGGTCGAGGTGTTTCCCTTACCAGTCGAGGACCGGTCGAGGTCCGATTAAGGCAACGATAACCTGTCATGCATTAAATGCTCCAACGGCTAGTGAACCGGTCGACCCCTAACTCGACCGGATGAAGTTACCTTTTGCTATTTTTGACTCGCAAGCTTAGAAACCTATAAATTGAGAGCTCCACTTCATTTATTGAGAAGAGAACACTTGCATTCAATAGCCTACCTACCTGTTCTTGATCAAAAAGCTCTCATTTCTTTCATAGTGCATTAAATCACCACTTGCATATCCTTTAGTGCACTCTTGTATGTCATCCTAGCCTTGTCTTGTATTTGAGTCATTCTTAAGCTAGGTTGAGGGATTATATCTTGTAAAAATCTGAATGTTAAAGCCTTCAAGAGGGTTGAATCTTGAAAAGATTGTGTAAGAGCCCATTGAAGCCGGAATCCAAGTGTAAGAAGATTGGAAGCTTGGTTGAAGCTTCAAGTTAGTGGAACCCTCACTTGGTTAGGAGGTTGAGGAGAGTGGACGTAGGCAAGGAAGTGCCGAACCACTATAAACCCGAGTTTGAATTCTCTAAACTTTATCTCTTTACTTTGATTATATTTTGTTTAAATTTGTTGTGATTGAAAAGATTTTAAAAACCCAATTCACCCCCCCCTCCCCCCCCCTTTTGGGTGTTTTTCTTAACTAAGCATAGCCTTTGTTTTCTCAGGATTCAAACCCAAGTCTTCATATTTGAAATTCACAATACTCACCATTGAAGTGAACATCTATTAACAATGGTTTATCACATGAATATATATATATATATATATATATTCTTTTATAAATTATAAATAAGTTGATTTTTATTATCTTATTATGTATTTTATATAAATAATTAAATTTAAGTTGAATATAAATTTATAAATAAAAATTATCAAAGTTTTTAAATAAAAAATACTTATACACACGCTCGCATATATGTATATATATCATTATATCTTTTACATTATTTAATATATCCAAATTAGATATATTATCATTTAATATTAACATGTTTTCAAATTTAATATATTATTTTTTTGTTGACTATATCTGTCTAATGTTACAAATTTATTATACATATATCAATTCGCTCATTAAAACAACTTTAAACCATGTGTTATTGTTTTTTTTATATTTTATTTTATCATTTTTATGAGTTTTGATTAGTTTTTGTTTCATTGATATTTTCATGAGTTTTGATTAGTTTTCCTTTCACCAATATTTTGTATCAGAATATCCGCTGGTATTTCTCAATATATCTGTAAAATCCAATTACCGATATATCCATCGAAACCGATATTTTTATCCTTAATTACAACCAATAAATATAAACATCTTCTTCCTTGTATGCAACATCTGAGGCTTCCAACCCCAAAATGACAATTCTATGGTTCTGATACATAGATTGACTTGATTTTTGTGTGAGCGTCATGTTGGGTAAAGTCACCTGAACAAATTTGTGGGGTTTCAACATGCACCACATACCTGAGAGATGGAGTAAAGCCTTGGTGTGTATCTAGGTGGTTGAGTCCATCTAATTCTCACATGCTTAGACATTAATTGTGAAAATATCCACATTTTTCCTATAATTTAGAGTATGATGATATGTTAAATGTCTCCTTAGAAGCATATCATTCAATCTGACATGTTCATGTGATAAGAGAATGTAGTAGGAAATTGTTTTATGGAACTTAAGGTGGATTAGGACTAATCAATTGCTTTCTTATTCAAAAACACCTACATGGATTGGTTGTCCATATGATATCTCCACCACATATGAGCAAGCTTGTCAATGTCAAACATATTCTACCTTTCCTCCATAATTAGGATTTTTCTTAACCATAACTATACAAGTCAAATCTTGATATGGAGTTGGTATTGCTTGTGGCTTCACATACTCTATCCATTAGAACTAGCACAATCATGATCATCCTCTAGGCTTATGAAAATTTATGAATATTATATTAGATTTTGAGATAACTCTCTTCCGTTGCCCCAAAAAAATTGTAGTTGTTTTGATGTTTTCTTCTATTTTTCAAAAGAACTGTCTATTGCATGATGAAAAAAATAATAAATTGTTTTCCAATAAGTATACTTTCAATATCTTCTAAAGGTTCCTGCAAGAGAGGTTCCAACTTAGAGTAGCAATGCAAGGTTTCCAAATTTTTTCTGAAAATATTTTAGGATTAAATCTTAGCTTGTGTTTAATGCTACTAGGGTTCACTGCATTTCCTTCTATTTTCTTATATTTATAATTGTTATGCTGAAGTTGATTGAGGACATGCTCTATTGTTGTGCTTTGTGTCATGTAGATATGTTGCGGCTAGACACTCGTGGACAGATTGGTCTCAAATAGGTAGACTTTTGCCACGGTTGCAAAAGGTGAAGCATGAATATGCTTTTTCTGCATTGTTTTGATATAGAATTTCTTCTCTGTATCGGACTATTTATATCTTGGAAATAAGTGTGCTCATTATCTGACCACATTCACCATAGCTCTCCTAGAAACATCAGAGATACCTTGCCACCTCTAACATAAATCCTGCATTAGTTGAATATCCTTAATATTCATCTCCATTAGTTTAATTGTTCATTTTTATAACCTCTGCTGTATTGATACTAAGAACATATTAGCTTTGGAAATGCCGACTGCATTGTCCCTTCAAGTTCCTTAGTATTATCTTCCACCAGGTTCAGTGTGCCTTTAGTATTGCCGAAGCCATCATTTATATTCAGTCTAACCCTCGAGTGCTTAAATTAGCACATAGGTGGCAAATTTTAGTTAGTGATTATGTGGATGAAAGCTTTAGTCTCTCAAGCTTTAGAACTAAATGGCAAGAGAGGATTCATGCTATCAACCCCAGCTGGGATGTGAGACATTTTTTTGAGTTTTGTTTATAAACAATAACTATTTTTTTTTTAATGAAAAAATTAAATAAAATGATGAAATGATAAATTTGAAAAGTATTGAGAACTTAAGATTAGAAAAGGAACAAAGAAGCAAAGTTGCATGGATGATACAGGAAGACATTTATTAAACACCTTTGGAAGAAGTATAAGAATTGTCTAGGACTGTGAGAGAGCTGGAGGCAGTTAAAGCCTTTGATTTGTCATAAGGCTTCTATCTGGATTGTAAGGATTTGATGGTCTTGTAAGAGTTTCATGAGGGATGCCTTTCCGAGAAGAGCATTACACTATTGTGTTTACCTTGTTGGTTCTAGGATGGATGACACAAGTGGGTAATAGGGATATTAGACCTATTAGCTTGTTTAGAAGTGATTATAAAATACAACGAGGCTTTAAGTTAGATGATTGAATGTAGTGGCGGGACAGTCAAGCGAAAATGTATGTTTTAGAGAAAACAATTATTTTCTGATATCAGGAAAAACTATTTGGGTTCTACAATTGAATAGGTAGATAAGGAATTTTGTGCAAGTTAGATAGTGAAAAAGGCATATAAATGGTGGCTATGTGAGTTAGGAATTAAATAGGGCTTATAGAGAGATGTGAGAGATGGATTATAGCTTTGCATTTTGTTGGTTTCTTTTTCATACTCTTCAATAGAAGTTTAATAGGGCTTTCTGGAAAATCTTTTGCAGTTTGAGACAAAGGGAACCTGTTTTCCCCTCTTGTAGTTGTTTGGGTTATGCAGGTAGCTTAATTTGAATGGTGTTTTGAGTAAGGCCCACAACCATCACATGTGGAAGGAGGGGCAGAGGATGGACTTTGTGTGAGGTGTTGTACATGGAGGATTTTTGATCATTTATGGAGGGAAAGGAATTGCCTCCCATTCACAACACTACTGTCTTTTAAGGGTGAACAAATTAGTTTATTTGAAAGCTTAATCACTCTAGAGCATCTTGATTTTATGTTTCAACCCAAACTCTTTAATTGTTTGGAATACTTTGGTGGCGATATTTGAAATGAAATTTTGTTTGTCAAAGTGAGAGAGATCGACTCTTATTAAAAGCACCATGATCATGCTGCCTACTTGTTGGCTCTCCCTTCACTATTTCTGCTCTACTTATGGGTCAATCCTTGAACATAAGAGAAAGAAGGATAGGAGGATTTGAGTTTCTATTAAGGATTTGGTCCCATCTAACATAATCCACAGGAGCCTGAAAAGTCTTCAGAACTTAAAAATGTACAGCTATAAAAAATATAAAAAAAATGTATATTTTGAAAAACTCCACTGTATACTGCACTCATTGTTCTGGAACCAGCACCCCAGCTTGGAATCAGTCATCAGTGCACTTTAAATTGTGAAAACTTGCATGTTCAATGAATTATTATTATTATTATTATTTTGTTTTTATTTTCCTATGTTATGGAAATACATATAGAATGGAGTTTCAAAGAACTCCATTGCGGTTGTATATAAAACAATGAACTTGCTTCAAGCCTACTTGAGGTCAGTAATCATTCTAGTTTCTATAATATTAGAATTTAGTGGCTCCTTAATTACCACCCAGGACATTACAATGGGGATCTTTAAGTACCACTCCAAGATAAAGTTTGAGTTAATTTCTTTTGCCTTTTAATGGAAACTTATTGTTTTACACTTCCAATGGCACCCAATGAAAAAAAAATTATCAATGCATTTGACTAATTTGTAAATCCACAGGCACTCAATCACCCATATCTTGTGATTTATTCTAAAGGTCCAGTACCAGGAAGGAGATATAGGATTGATTTGGCAAATGATGATCAAGTCTGTGGCATTTGTCATGAGGCTCCAGAAGATAAAGTTGTGAGTTACCATTCTTGTAGTCTTTTACATAGGCACCATCCAGTGTCAAAGAAGTATTTTCTGTTTTCCTTGCTATTTCAGGTTGCATGTTGCAAGCATGTCTTCTGTAAGACTTGTCTGCAGTCTCTTGCTCCAGCCCTTGGACTAGCTTTATGTCCCTTATGTTCAACACCATTTACTGGTAAATCTGCAATGAAGAAGAATGATTCTTCATTTACTGGTAAATCTGCAATGAAGAAGAATGATTCCGTAATGAAGAACAAGACTGGTTCCGGAACAACCTTTAAAGACTTTAAATCCTCAAGTCTCTTAAAGAGAATTTCTCTCAATGAATTTCAGACAAGCACAAAAATTGAAGCTTTGGTATGCCCAATTTACAATAATCTCTTTCCTGTTCTTGATTTACAACTGAAATTTTTTTTGATAATCTATAGAAGATCAACAATTGTCAAAAGGGAAAATTTGCAAATCCATTTTCTGTTAATCTGGTTCACTGATAATGTGAAATATAACAATAGTGCTTGCCATTGATGCGTGTAAATGAGCGCGTGTATATATGGAATCACAAAGACCTAAGAGCAGGAGCAGTCAAACTCCACAATACAAGTTCCTAGAGTCATGACACAATATATATTACCATGTAGCATAAGATATGTTTATCTACAAAATATAGGATACCACATAAATGATTAACCATATCTTGAATGATTTAGACCTGTTCTATTTGATTTAGATCTATGGATACTAGTGTATTCACTAGGAACTAATGTTAATCTTAAATGGAATATATGAAAATTTCAAATACCTCATCCAAACATAACCTAAACCATGAATGGAAGGACTAAGAATAAGGCTTGAACCCTAATTTGCAAGCAATTCAATCAAAGAACCCTCTAATTTGGAACCTAAACCATGAATGGAAGAATACTGTATTTTGGATACATTTAAATTTTTTTTCCTAAATGACCCTCTCATTAGAAAATGTTAATTGGCATGGCATCATATTGGTTGAAAAATGCACTACTCAAATTAAACTATGGTTTTCTAGGATTACCTGTGGCTTCATTTCATTGTCATACATGAACACATGGTACATATGCAAATATATTCTACGCACACATATATCATATGTCTTGAATTGTTAAAACCAAAGTGTATTCTAATTGAGTAAGTTCTATATCAAAATTATTGAAGATATCTTTTATTCTTCATCTAGACTATGGCAAATCAGTTGCCTCCATTTCTCTTTTGCTCCATGTATCTTAACTATTTCCTAAGATATTTTATATTTTGATTGTTGTTTGATTCCTTTATTTTCATCTTAATTGTTTGACTTTTATGGTTCAAAGAGGGAAGAAATCAGGTTCATGGTAGAAACAGATGGTTCTGCAAAAGCTCTTGTTTTTAGCGACTTCATTTCTTTCTTGGATTTAATTGAGTACTCCTTGCTGAAGGTAGACTAAGACATGCAGATTTCAAATTTTCATTTTATTGTTATTTTTTTCTTTTTTCTTTTTAACATGGCAAGGTTATAGCCATTTACATATATTGATCCCTTTGCAGTCTGAAATAAATTGTGTAAAGCTGGTCAGGGATAACACTGTTGATGCAAGAAATGCATTGGTATCAAGATTCTTCAAAGAGCCAGATTGCAAAATCTTACTCACAACTTTGGAAGCTGGAGGTGTTTCCTTGAATCTCACCATCGCATCATATGTGAGCAACTCTTTTCTTTTGTTTTGGTTTACTATGAGAAATAAGAAAGAATCTGGAATCGTCTTACTTTATTTGTTGTTGGAAACAAGAAGAAAAAAAGAAGATATTTTATGAAAACCATTTAAAAATTTGTAAGTTTTCAAGTGTTCTATTTTCTACGTAAAAAATGAATAAATTTGGAGAAGCTTGGTAACAAATTTATTGAGTTGAAACTTGTTCTTTATTTTCCATTCTTTTTTAATTTCTTACCCTTGTACTTTTTCTCAAAGTTTGCCCTGATCCAAACAATGCTTAGCTGTCTTGATATGGGGATTGAAGAAATATTCTATCTTGCATAGATTGTACTCCCTTTGATTGAAAATATTTTCATGGAGTATTTTGTCCTTGGTCTAAAGAAAATTAATCCAAAATGAAACTCCCCTTTCAATTTTGAATGAGTCATTTCTCTTTTATTTGATTTTTTTAAGTTCTTAAGACTCTTATGTTAGGATTTTGCATCCCCAAGTCATTTTGTTATTAACTATTCTGTCCAAGATTGAGTTGTATTTTTATTCTTTAAGCTTGTTTTTTTTATCCACTTCATCCTCTGAAGTTTGGAGGGTTGAAATCTTTGTCCATATTGGAGCACCTATGCCATTCCAAGGGTAAACCCCTAAGGGCCCAAGTTTTAGAACTAGGTTAAAAAAATGTTTGTTTTGCAAAAATCTGAGAAAAACAGCCTACACTCAATTCACATGCTGGTTCATTTGTTTAAAAGCAGTCATTTATGCTTTGATCAAGAGATACTCTCAATCGATTGACATGTCCTTTTGGACGGACCTATTTGTTTATACAACTGCCAACAAAAAGGGGCATGACCAGAATACAAAGGTGAAAACGAAATCTAAAGTCCAAACTGAGGCAATTCCTCCTCATACTAACTACAGTCAATAAAATCTAAAAGAGAACCGGTACTATTGGGAAGGAGGAAAATAAAAAGTGCTTGGGTTGCTTCCTTTAGTATCTAAATGCGGTATGTTTACTAATTTACTCTTGTAATGGTAACTAGGTTTTCTTGATGGAACCCTTCTATACCGCTGCAGAGTTGAAGGCTTGTGATAGAGTTTACCGAATCGGTCAGCACAAGACAGTAAGGTACTGCTAATTTTTCATCCACAGATCCTATCTTCTCACCAAATCATTTAACGAGAAACATTTCACTTTTCAGAATTGTGAAGTTTGTAGCTGAGAACACAATAGAGGAGAGGATGCTGGAGCTGCAAGCAGCGAAGAACCAAATTTCACTGAGGTAAACGATTATAACTTCACCTGGATATATCTGATGAGACCACATCTTGCATACTAACTGATAACTTGTTTATTTATTTATAGTGCATTACCTGGTTCGCTAAATCTTGAGGAAGAACTAACAGTTGAGGACCTGAACTACTTCTTCATGTAAGCCAAAGGTATGCTTGGCAAACTGACATATTTGGCTGGTGGTGATTATGAGAAAACCTCGGCAAAAGTAAACTTCTTTGTACTTGTTTCTTGTATACTTTGCAAAAGGAAAAAAAGAATGTTTTGAAGCATGTATGGGCTTGATTTGTTTGTCCAAATATTCCTATTATTGGGTGATTGATAAAAGTATGATCAATCTTTGCTTAACTTTGGTTTAAAAGTCACTTCTGTTTTGGTGTTGATGAAAAACAATATTGAGTGTGAGAAAGGTAACATCCCAGGGCAACTGAACCTAAGCTGACTAAGTGTGAGAAAGGTAACATCTCTTTAGTATAAGTTGTGTGAAAAAGTTATTTATTTCTGTAAGAGATTACTTATTTATTTACTATGTCATTGTATTGACATGTCATTTTTTCTGTTTTATGCAGGGTTTGCATGTACAAATAATATTTATAAATTACATATTTCTTATTCACATATGTTGATAGACTTTGGTAGGGAAGAATTTTTATAAAATAACATTTATAAAGTTACATATTTATTATTCACATATGTTAATAGACTTTGGTGGGAAAGAATTTATATAAAAATTATTTATTTTATATTTTAAATATTATTCATTATCACCTTGTTCAACTGCATTGTAGCAATGTGTTAAAAAATTATTTTTATAAATATTACTTATTTATTATTTCAACATTCATTAGCATATCATTTAATGTTTTTCTATTATTGTGTAAAAATAAAATTATACATGCTAACTTTTTTTTTTTGGCAATTTAAGGTGGTGTTTGTTTTTTTGGATTTTTGTCGAAAACAATTTGTTTTCAGAAGTTAAGTTGTTTGTTTTTCTACTTTTTCATAACTTATTATAAATTTTTTACTAAATAGAAAAAGTCAAAATATGTAGTTTTTTCTAAATAAAAAAAATAACATATTGATTTTTTTTTATTTTTTAATACTTAATAAGAATAAAATGTTATAAAAACAAACAACCTAATATTTAACATTATTAAATACAAAGGTTTTATTTAGAATTAAGTAAAAAAACAAACACCACCTAAGTGTATGTTTGAATACACTCATTGTTTTTGTTTTAAAAAAATAAAACCTAGTAATAAATTTATATAAAAGGTAAAACATCTTGTACAAAAAGTATAGATTTATCTTATTTCTTTAAGAATTACTTAATTTAAAAATAAAAAAATTGTGAGATGGTAATTTTTTCTTGATAGGTCAAATTTTTTTTAATAGTTTTTAAAACTATCATCATTTTAATGTAAAACATCGAAAAGTTTTGGTATCTTATAAAAAAGTTAGTATTATGTTTTGATTTTAAAAATAGAAAACAAAAAAGTGTATTTAATCAAAGACAATTATTAGTATACATTTCATTTAATTGTTTTCTAAAAAGTTATTTGTATCAAAACACTTGTTTAAGGTCCATCTCTGAGTGATGTTAAAGTACTTTCAACTTATAGTGCTTTCATCAATAATACTTCTATTAAAAACACTTTTATTTAGAATTAGTTATAATAAGCCAAGAAGGTATTTCGAATAGTATTTTTGGTAATATATTATACAACAAAAAAAATGAATTTTGGAAACACATACCTAGTGCTACTTCATGAATTATTTCAAATTTCAAATTTTTAGACGTGAATTTTAAAATTTTACTAAACGTTTCATTTCTAGTAATGAAACACTTTCAGGCATTAGAAAATGTCTATCCCTTCCAAAATCACCATCAAAACATATTTCCCACATGGGTTTAAAGGTTAAATCTTATTAGATTACATGTATGTTATAGTAATAAAGACGTAGAGCTTGAAACTAAGGCCCTGTTTGGTTGGGTCCTCTTCTATAGGTGTGTGTGCTTATTTGAGTCCTCCTTTACACATGGGATTGTATGGGTTCTTAGTTTTTTATAAACTTTTTGTTAGAAAATTTTCATTTGGTGTTAATAGCAACATTTAAAATGAATAAAATATGAAAAAGAAAACATTCATTAGTCCATAATGTTTTATGTTAATATGATTTGAAAATCTTAGCATAACACCCTTGATCTTCATTCTCTTATTTTTTTTCCATGCACTCCTCAATAATGAGTATGGATAATGCTTATAAATGAATGTAAGTAGAGAGAGAGGCCACACACTTCTTTTATGTGTAAGTAAGTGCCTTATGGTTCTTCCCATCAATGATTGTATGTTTATAAGATATATACTTTGAACTTTTCTATGAACTTGATTAGTGTTGTGTTTTTCAAAATGAATTTAAATTAATGTCACTAAAATACATGGATAGGAAATAATGAACCAAAGCTTTTAAGAAAAGAAAATTTAGTGTAGTTATTAATTAAGATCACTTTTGATTTTAATAGTCTCCCATTTGGCCTATAATGATGATATAAATTTTCTTTTACTAGATTCATTAAGTGACTACTTGTAATCATAATCACTCTGAATTCTAAAATTATAACTTGAACAAATAAAATGCTAATATGGATCATGATTGTCCTAATTATTCTTTCAATGTAATTTTAAATGTGCATCACAATATTTTCATTTTTTCATCAAACAACCTTTATGAAGAATTTGGGCTAAAATAATTAAAGACCACTTTTGGTTCCGATATTCTCCTAGTTGGTTTCTAATGATGACTAAGTTTTCTTTTACATGATTTATTAAGTGGCTACCCATAATCACATCAAAATGTGCATATAATGGAATCAAGATAAAACAAAATCAATATAATCAAGGATGACTACCAAATAAGCCAAATTTTTTTTGTCAAATTTAGACATCCGAACATTTAAACTGAAAATTTTGTATTATTCAAAGGTGACTATAAATTAAGAACTTTGAGAAACTTGTACTCAATCTAAAGAATGACTAGCTAGGCTATCAATTCAAAACTAAAAGCAATTGCAAGAACAAATTCATTTGTCGTAGTCAGATTTGGGTACTTCATGCTAGTTCAAAACTACCAAGGTATAATGGACTTAAGTTTGGCTTTTGACTCCCTTGCAAACTCATGAAAGTCTATGTCATTTGGTGCCCTATTGATTTCGGTAATTTTTGCTTCATTGAGCATGTTGTATGGTGTACCTTAATTTCGTGCAAATTTGTGGTTTTGCGCCCATCAAGGCACTTTAGACAATTCCAAAATGTTCAAAACCTTGAAGAACACTTTTAATCAACTTGAAGCAACCTAAAAGCGCTTAGGGCAACTTCATGTAGCTTCACATGCCTTTCAATCAACTTGAAGGTGCTTAAGGCAACTTCGCTTAGCTTCACATGCGTGTTAAGAGTCCCATATCGAAAACTTATGAGAAATGGACCCACGCCTCTACCTATAAATAGAGGTATCTATACTAACTTATCAATAGGAAGCTTGTATGACGACTTCCTAATTTTATCACACTTGCCTTTGTCAAGTGCTCTTTCATTTTTCATTTTGCTTTTGCCTAAGTTTGGTTGGAGTTATGAAGTGAGTGCTCAGGTATGTGGATGAATTTTAGGTTTTCTTTTCCTTAGTGCAACCTCTTACATTGTATTTGTTGAAGATATATGTCCTTTTAAAAAAAAAAAAATCAATTGCATATATTCTTAAAAGAAGAAGAAATGTTTTCGCTTGTAATTGATTTCATGTTCCTATTAGGCAAATGAGTAATTGATGATCACTTCCTTTACTATATATTTTGAAATAATATTTTAGTATGAATGAGATAATCTATGCTACAAAATTTTACCTAATTTAAGATTCTTTCTCATTGAGAGTATGTTAGTAAACAACTAGGAAAGAGAAATTATCGATCATGCATACAAATGAACCATGATTTTGTTGACACGAAAGGTTATGAAAAGAATAATGTTAAGGCATGCAAAAAAATTTGGAGGTGTTGATCTTTCCTTTCTTCGCTTTGTATTGTTGTTCTTTTAATTTATTCCCTAATATTGATATCACTAAGCTCTTCATATATTTTTATATTGATGTTTAACATTTTGGTATCCAATTTTTCATGGTTTGCCCTGCGGCGGTGGGGTTCTTTAGGTGTTGTTGAAGCAAATTATTGCAAGATACTATATAAAGAATGTCAATTATAATTCAAATGTGTAATCATCATGCAATGGTGCTTCTTCTCATCCTCTGTTATAATTATTTAGCTACTAAGAAGTTTTTTATTTGTCTTTTTTCATTTTCATTTAGATAAGTTTTTTATTTTTCTTCTCTATTGATATACAACAACTGTAAATTCCTTTTTTGCTGTCAAAGAGAATTATCCCTTTTGCTCCATGAACACCACAAGTCCTAATTAGTTCGAGACTTCCCCACAAGTACTAACTTAGCTAGCGAACATTTTCTGTATGTTTAAATCTAATGCTGAATTTGATCTTGAGTTTGCCTCATATGATGTGCTTTGTGGTTTGCAGATACTTTGAAGCAGCTAGCTGGCATCCCTGCAGTACAATAATGTTGATATATTTGTGTTTGTGACATAATTGTTATTGGTAAATTGCAAATCTCAGTCTACACTAATAAAAGAGCAAGTAAATCTTTAAGGAGATATTAGTGTAACGAACCTCTGATATCAATCTGCTTCTAATGTGATGATCTTCTGGAATATCACTAGCTTGTCCTGTGGCTGTGTCTGGGATTATGATGAGCCACCCTGAATTGCTAGTTGTGTCCCTTTGCCAGAAAGAAGTATGCGATATCCAACAAAGAACTGCTCCTTCTGCAGACCAAGAAATTCGGTAACTACTGCTACCATGTCCAGTGTTGAGACTAGATGGAACCCAGTCAACCTTCATTTGCTTCTATATATATATATATATATTGGGCACCATACTAGACCCAGCCCACACATGGTAGTAGCAGGTAGCAGATTTTCTTAGTTTATGGGAGTAGTTCTTTGTCGGATATTGCATGATTCTCTCTGGCAAAGGAACACAACTCGCAGCTTAAGGCAGCTTGTCATAATCCTTGACATAGCCCTGAGACAAGCTTGTGATGTTCCAGAAGATGATCCTCAAATTAGAAGTAGATTGATATTTGAGGTTTGTTAGATTAATATCTTCTTTAAACTTTACTGATTTCTTTAGTTTGGCCTCAGATTTGCAGTTCAGTACTTGTCACAATTGTGTTATAACAAGCTCAAAGACAATCTTTTCAACTTTTTTACATCCTTCTTAGATTTGATAAATTGTCCCATCCATCAAGTAAATTGAACCTTCAAGTTTAACTATTTGTATTGAGAACAAAACTAGCCATTTCAATGCATCATCTTTCTTGCATTCTGGCCTTAATTATGTTTTCAAGTACTAATAGTAGATTATGAACAGAAGATATGTTGCAGTGAAAAAGTTCAATGATGGTCCATATTGTAAGATCTTCCTCATGAATTTAAAAGCTGGAGGTGTTGCTGTCAGTCTCCAAGTTGCATCAAATGTAAGCGATTTTTCCCATGTTCTCCAATTGTAAGATCCTAAAATACTTTCATTTCCTCTAAATCGTTTATCAGTAATTCCTTTTCTTAAAGCATAATCGTACTTGCACATTTTAGAGTTGTGAAGTTATGATTACGAACACAATGGAGGAGATAGGGATTTTGAAACTCCAAGAAAAGAAAGAAAAGAAGTTGGAAGGATTATAGAAAAAGGGTTGTAATATAGGTTTGTCAGATAAATTAAGTAAAAAGTTGTTTATTTGTAATGAAGTTTACAAAAATGAAATGAAAAGAAAAAAAACACGATCATATCATTGAATGGAAGAAATGTATGACATGATTTATTTTTTAATATTTAATTATCAATTGCCTCTCCTTGATGAAACGGAATCATTATAGTATAACATAAAGAATATATATCTTATGAAATATTAGAGAATAAAAAAAAAATGAAACTATTAAATAAGAAAAGGTGTCCTGTTTCTCTCTTCCTCGTATTTATATCTTAAATCATATGAACTTTTACTTCACTATGCGGACTTTATTATTTCTCACATCCTTTCTTACAAGGTAGAAGCTTCACATGGTGGCCTCTATTATTGCAAAATAACAAATTGTTTAGTACAAAATAATTAAATTAAGGTGAGATCAATATGTGTACATGGGGGCCTTTGATTGGTGGTACCTTTTTAATATCACAAGTCTTGGAATTTTGAGATATTTACGCTCCATTTTGCATTTTGGAAATTTAATGGTGAAATTATTAAAAACATATAATATAACAATCACAACCCCACTCTCCACCCAATATTTTACACACGAATCCCAATTTTGCTTATTTATTAGGTCTATATGTTCAAGAAAATACAATGATAACGTGTTATGAAAACCCTTCATATATGACTTTTCACCATTCACTTCCCAAGTAATGTGGGATACAACAGTTCACCTCCATTGGGGCCCAATGCCCTCGTTGACACATTCCGATATCTTGTCATAGGTCCACTCTTTATCCAATATTGTTTCAATTCAAGACTGTAGTGGCGCATACATGACTTACCAACTGATTTTGCTTCTTTAGCATGCCTGCGCTCTAGAAAAAGATAATTTGTTGTGAAAACCCTTCTCTTTACGGTTCACTCCCCCGAGCCATATGAGACAATACAATAACACTCAAATCGGAAGTATTAATAGGCTAATAGCCTCACCTCTCACATCTTAACGCCTGGCACGTGCGAGGACTGACTCCGTGAATAAATAAAAAAGCCACAAACAATTTTCCCGCCCAAGGGAGCTCAAGACTCCAGAGTGCCACTCACCGACTTATGCCTTTTCAATCTCTGAAATTCTCAGCAAACTGCAACAAAACCCTAACTTTTCATTCCATCATTTTCGGTCTTTCCAAACATGGTTCGCAGGTCTAATCGCATCGCTGACCTTCCACGTGAGTATCAGAAGTTTTGTTAATTGTGTTTCACCATTTTATCTTATGCTTCTACTCTCACTCTCCGACTCATTTTCTTTTCCCCTTATTGAAAAGCTAAGAGCTTTGCAGCCCTTGAAAGCTCTGAAGAAGAGGAGGAGGAGGACAGCGCTGGCGAGGAAGGTTTGTGTTTTGTGGGGTCCTTGTTTTCTTTGGTGATTTGGTATGTTTGGTTGGTAAGAAAATGCAGGAAAAGAAAATAATTGGGAGTTTGAGTTTTAGGTTTATGTTATTTGGCACCAGAAAGAATGAAAAACTTAAAATTGTACTATTATTTGGATTTTATTGTGTTGGAGTTTCATTTTTCATGAGAATCAAGATTCGTTTTCTTTTATTTTCTTTCTTCAAATTTCTGAGCAACCAAACTGGGGATTGGTACCTTTAAACTGGAGAATTCTGTAATAGGAAGTTTCTTTGTCTTCTTTGCTTTCTGAGAAATAAGGTAGTTGTTCTGTCCAGTCATGAAAATTTGACCTTATGGCTCTTGTTCCTTTTGTTATATGGAATGAAAATGTCAAATCTTCCATGCCAATTAGCTGAACTAGGCAAATTTGGATGAACATTTTCCCTTATTCTCCCTTTGCCTCAGCAATTGTAGTTGCTGAATTTGAGAAAGTTTAACTTCACTTCAGGTAGCAATAAAATGTGATGTGTTTGTGTAAATGTATGTGTCTACATATATATATATATATAGAAAACCTAATCCGAAGAGTATCTACTCAGCATTCATTTTTGGTAAAATTGAAGAAAAGCTAAGAAAATGAAGCTTTGAGTTTATGGCCTAAATTGAATGGTTGTATTTGGATCAAGGGACTTGAGTGCTTTGTTTTTAGCATTTGTTGAGACAGAAAACTTTAGCCCTAGATTCAGGTGGTCATTCTATAGAATTTTTTATTGCTTGTGTTTGTGGTTTCTCAAATTAGAGAAATTTTTTAACCTAATTTTGGTATTGTTTCTTTACAAATACTTGATGAACCAGAAAGGGAGAAAGATGATGAAGGGAGACTTCAAGATGTTTTTGATGATGATAAGGAAGATGCATCAGAGCATAGACCAAAGAGAGGGCGAAAAAAGCAACAGAGCAAACCGAAACTACAGTGGAAAGTTTTGGAAGAAGATTATGAGACATTTCTAGATTTTTTTGAAATAAAAAACCATCTTATTGATTTCGAAGATGAAGTGATTTTGGAAACTACTGAGGCACCCCCACTTTTTCTTGTACCTCTTTTGAGCCACCAAAAGGAATGGCTGACTTGGGCTTTAGAGCAGGAGGAGTCACCTTTTAGAGGAGGGCTTCTTGCAGATGAGATGGGAATGGGGAAAACAATCCAAGTCATTGCACTGGTTCTTGCAAAAAATCCAATCCATAGAATTGACGCTAGACCATCTAAAGCATTACCTTCATCCAGTTCACAGTCAGCAGAATTGCCAGAAACTAGATGCACACTCATTATTTGTCCTCCAGTTTGTCTGTCGCATTGGGAGAAGGAGATTGGTCGTTGTACACCTCAAGGGAGCACCAAAGTGTTGGTCTATCACAGGGATGACAGAAACAAGGTGGTTCATGACTTATCGAGTTATGATTTTGTTCTGACAACTTATCAGACTATGTTTACAAAATACAAGACCTCTTACATGGCAAGGTGTGAATTGTGTGGGAAGTGGAGGTTTCCCGAAGATCTTGCTTCACACAACACATTTTATTGTAAAGGAAGGAGAGTTGGAACTGATGAGAGAGAGTCTGAGGAGAAACTGAAATCTTCCAAAATGGAAGCAAGATGTGCAAGTTCAGAAGATAATACAAGTGATTCTGATGGTAGTAGAGGGAAGAGTTCTTGCACTAAAAAAAAGAAGAATCCTAAGCAGAAAAAGAAGGCAGACACTTCATCTTTCAAGTCAAGTCCATCAATCACTACGGAATTCTCTTTGCACTCAATTAAGTGGCAACGGATTATTCTGGATGAGGTATATTTGCATCAATCTACTAAAATCATACTGAAGTATCTTATGTGTGAAAAGGTTCAATCAGAATTTTTTGATAAATTTAGGCATGGTAGATATGTGTGCATTCATGTCTGTATTGTATGTATATGTATATGTATATGTATATATGCATGTACTGAGATTGATAATCACATATGCCAAGGCCTCAATGGTGTCTAGAGGCCTTCTCAAGTGATTTCATGTTACTAGTTAGGAGTTCAACCAGCTGAGGTGAGTAGTATATAATCATGTTTCAATAAAATCTATCTATGTATGGGATGCCCCTGATCTGCCACAGTTTGTTTTGTTTTTAGGGCCATTTCACATGTTGGGCCTTGAGTTTGATGTGAATTGACCATAATGGCCCTGAACTTGGTGTTTGGGTTGTTAGATGATATGTTTATGTGTATGTATATGTGTATATAGGTTTGAAAGATGCATGTACTAGAATTGACATACAAAAGTAAGCTAAGGGCTCAATTTTATTTAGAGGCCTTGTCATGTGACCTCAGGTTACCAGTTGGGAATTCAACTCACTGTGGTTTGTAGGATGCAAACATGTTTCAATAAAATTTGTCACGACTCTATGATTTGACAAGTAATTTTTTCGGTTTCTAGTACTTTATCCTTCAATTTCCTACTATTCCTTCCAAGAGGAAGATGACAGTGGGCTGATAAATAAGTGCAATTTAGTATTTCTTTTGATGGGCTATGGGTCTGCCACATAGCTGGAATCTATTTAGGCCAAATGTATGTCATTGACTTTTGAAGAAGTCATAAATTAGATAGAAGTTTTGGTTCACTTGAACAAAAATGGTAAATATTTTGTGAAAAGTTTCAACATAATGTGCCTATGAAATTATTTACAACAGTTTTTGTGCTTTGATGTAGGCTCACTCCATAAGAAACAAAAATTGTTATACTACAAGAGCAATTTTTTCTTTGAAGTCTTCATACAAATGGGCTTTAAGCGGCACTCCAGTTCAGAATAATTTCCAAGATCTTTACTCACTGGTTAGTGTACTCCAAATCACCATTAGGTTAGCAGGGTATAGGTTTTAGATTTGGAGATAAGTTTGATACTTTTTTTTTGTGTATGCAGATCCGCTTCCTGCAAATTTTTCCTTATGCATACTACTTTTGTCGTTCTTGTGACTGGAAATCAGTTAGTATCATGTATGTATTGAATAATTTTTACATGCACTTATTCAAGAATGTATTTTTATTTCTACAACTGGAGTGTGATGTATGTTTGTTATTAATTGACTTCTCAGTGTCCTTATTTGGAAATACCATGACCTATGAATTTTGGATCGAAATAGCTTCCAGTAAAAACTATATTGGTACTAGGTCAATGCCACTTTTAAATGTATATAGATTTTGTTATATTGTCCCTATTCACATATTAAAGCTTGCTGGCATATTATTAGTATTAGTCACCAAAAACAAATAAATGCACATGTGAGAAAAACCTTATTGTAGACATAAATTGATAATAAAAATTGGTAAGATGTATAATGAACAATTATTATCTTTGAGAAAAAGAGAAAATCTTGCATAGATTTCTCCTTAAGAAAAAAAGTTCTTTTAGTGACAATTTATTATCTAACAAACAATTCTAGAAGATCTACAATTCAAAAAATTAGTATCAGGATGTCTTTGTTGTTATTAGAGAATAGTTTTATAATCCTCTTCCTAAAATTTCAGTGTATGTAAAAAAATTTGTCAAAATTTATAATTTGTGTTAAAAAGTCAGCTTATATGATTAATCGAATTTTTACTATAAAGAATTTACTTTAAGATTAAAGAAAAAAAAGCAAATTCAAGTTCATGTAAGAATTTGTAAAAGGAAGACAAAGGCAAATGATAGAAAGGAGGAATCAGGGAATGAACAACCTTCTAATCTACATAAAAACAATTATTACTTAAAAAAAAAACACTTCAAGTGTGGAACAACATTTTTTGACACCAAGGAAGAGTAATTTAAAGATTGGATGATTTTTCTTAGAGGAGTATTGGGAAGTTGTGGTGTTGTAAATGATTACTATTTGAAAAAGTTGTGTTTTTCTTTAAAAATATATTTTAAGATGATATGATTTTTTGTTTTATAATATTTTTAAGAAAATCGAATTTGAGATAAACAACAATTTGGCTGTTTTATCTACATAATAATAGATAGATTAGTATAGATTATTCCAAAAGCTAATAGGGTATGCACATTTATTGCAACATGGACATTGATTGTCTTTCTTTTCAAAGCATTATAATGATTTGTCACGTGTGTTTTTTCTTCCAAGGCTCTAATATTTCTTGGTTGTGTTACTTGTTGATATTGCCTTGGTGTTGGAATGCATGTGAGGCAATAGACATGTCCTCTTTAGATGTATGATGATATTAAGAATGGACAAAGAAATTTTTATTTTTTTTTATATTTGACACCCACTTAGGTGGATGTATGTTTTCTATAGAAATGTGTTGTTATTGAATGGACAATATAAAGTTTAGGGAGATCTCTTAGCACTTTAAGATGTGAGAGGTGAGACTCTATTAATCTTTGGTTTGAGTGTTGACATCCTCAAGTTCCTTTTCTTTTCTACTTTTTCATGAGAAATTTTCACTATTTAAGTGTATTCTAAGTGTGCTAGCTAGGCATCACACTAGTTAATATATCGAAGTTGATTTTTCGTATTAAGTATCATAAAGAAATCATTATCTTTTCCTTGTTTTTACAATTTGTATATGCGATTTTATTTTCACTTCACATTTGACTTATGCTCTACACTTGTAGGCCCGAACATCGTTGTGCTCATAATTATTGCTTTTCCTGGTGGAAAAAGGTAGTTTTACATTATCAATCATATTGTTTCTTGAATCCTAACCTCAATGATTGGATCTTGGTGCAAAGGATTTTAAACTCCATTTGGATTATTGAACGTAATGGGAAAAGGAAAATACAATATGATGGAAGCTCCAATTCTCTTGTTTGTATTGTCACAAAAAACATGAAAGAAAATGAAATATAATGAGAATTATTGAAAACCCTATGCATTTAAAATTCTTTATTCTCTAAAATAGGAATAGTATTGGAAAAACAACCTAGTAAAAAGTTAATATGTTCAAATTGATATTTTCTTTTTTATTTTCCTTTTTTTTTTCTTTCTTTCTCTTTTTCCTCCTTGTTTTCTTCCTTCCTATACTTCCTTAATAGTTTCCATGATTCAAATGTAGCCTTAGTAAAAATCTTGAATATGAGAATATACTCTAGATCTAAAATTCTATCAAATTTGAGGGTCTCAATTAAAACAATTTCATGTGATTTTATTTATGAAAGATAGGGGAAAAGCCAGATATTGATGGGTAGGATAATGTTATGCATCTAGTTGCAAAAATCCTGCAAACTATGTTTGGTAATACCCCTCTTTATCATTAAGGAAGCCTAATTTTAGTAAGGACATGTCCTTTTTTCTTTTTCATGTTAGGAATTTCGATTGGAATTTCAAAAAAGTAAAATCAATGAATAATGCGAAAAAGTAGGAAGAACTAGAGTTCATTTATAAAACAAGAAGTTTGAAGAAATTATGATACTCAACATGAGAACTAATGTGTTATCATAGGATCAACAATATGGTTTTCTTACTTTCTAAAAATTTTCAATTTTGAATCATTTTTGAGTTTTAAATTGGTAACATACTTGAAAAGATAAATTGGCCATATTTAATAAAAAATTTCTTTGTATCCTCTTTGTGTGCTTTTGGTTCCAATGCAACAGTTCTTTTGTTTGGTGATAGAGAAATCTATGAATAACGTGTTTCTTAATTTTGGAAATTTCTTTTTGTTCTAAAGTAACTTCTTTGGAGTGTCATAATGGATCTTAAAACTTATGATACTCGAATTTTGTTTTCACTCAACTGTCAACAGGATTTAAAATTCAATTCATTTATTGAACCTTGGTTATATCTATTAATTGTTCTTTGTTAGTATGTTGGTAAACCAATGAGACAGGAAGGTGATGCAAAAAGAAGAGCCAAGACTTTGGTAACCCAAAAGATTCTGAAAAGTATAATGTTAAGGCGCACTAAAGAAAGTAGAAAAGAACTTTGCCTTCCAACTAAAATTGTGGGTGTAGCTTTTCTAACTACTTTTTCATAAATAATATCCTTGAGCTATTTTTTTTTCCTTTTTTTTTGTCTTTTTTTTTTTTTTTGACTTTCTTGTTTCCTTATTTTTTACAGGTTAGAGTGAGACGATGTGCATTAGATATTAGAGAAGAAGAGTATTATAAGACACTATATGAAAAATATCGATCATATTTTAACAGGTGTGTCATCCTTCCACAACCAAGTTCTATACCATATCTCTTTTTTCCTTTTTTTCTTTAGTGTTTAGCTATAAAATCAATTTGTTATTAACTTCTTTCGATATGATTCTTTCTTCTCCCAAGCCCTAAGACTTGGCTAAAGGAAGGTTCTAGGTTTCACTTCATGTGCTAGTACACGGATACATACATAAACACATATATACACATATGGGCATGAATGTATAGAATGTTTCCCTTTTTCGATTAACCTAACATTTTTATTTTTTTTGACCAAAATTTACAAATATGACATCATATATATTAGTTAACTATGTTGTAGATTTCATACCCTTTCTCTAGCCTTTTGGCTCTTAATGAATTATCTTTACCTATCAAAAAAAAAAAAATGTTGTAGATTTCATACATTTTAGCATGTGTTTATTTGCCCTGGTGCAATTTTCCATTCCTTTTAATTGGTTATTGAAGAAAGGAAAAGCCATTGAGAACATAGAATATAAGGATTTACTCTAACCCCCGTTCTCGCCTCTTTCTCTTATATGTTAGTTGAATGATTAATTCTCTAATTTTTGGCTCTTAGTACATGGAAGACTAGTTTTTACTTTAGCCCTTGCCACCCGCCTTTAGATTACTACTTCATTCTATTAGCCTACTTTAAATTTGAGTATTGTTATAGACTTTTTTGGGTGTATCCCACTAACCCCCAACAATTTACCTATCAAAAAAAAAAAAAAAAAGAAGGTTTTTTTGGAGTAAATTCTTTCTTTGAATTTATTTAGAAGCTAAAGATGAAACTAAAGTCATGATTTTAAAAGGGGAATTTTTTCACATAAGCCATAAAGAGGACTTTCATGGAAAGCAATAATGGCTTTGCTTTCCAAAAAGGGCTTTCACGAGAAGAATATTTTCAGTATTGCCTAAACAAACATAGGAGCTCTTGTTAGGCTTATTTAAGAGTCTTTGACAATGCCTATTTTTGTTATTTCTATGCCCATGCAATGTTCAGTTGTATTTAGTGACTGATATTTGCATTGAACTATAATGT
>JBAPGN010000507.1:62500-110779 GCA_037355405.1 Vitis amurensis | reverse complement strand
GAAAGTCATCAAGATTATAAGATTTGATCAAGGTGGTGAGTATTATAGGAAGCATGGTGATGCTGGACAAAAAAATAAAGGGACTTTTTGAAAGGTACTTACAAGGTAATGGTATTGTTGCTCAGTATACTATGTCTGGTAGTTTTGAACAGAATGGCATGGCAAAAAGGCGCAACTGCACTCTTATAGAAATGAAGAGGAGAATGATGAGTAGATCAAATTTTCCATAATACTTATGGGGTGAAAGCCATTAAAACAACATTCTGAACCATGTTCCTAGTAAGTTTGTGCCTAAAACACCGTTTGAACTATGGACAGATAGAAAACCTAGTTTGAATCATTTTAAAGTATGGGGATGGCCAACTGAGGTGAAAATCTATGATCCTTCTTTAAAGAAGACAGATTTGAGAACTACTAGGTGCTACTTTATTGGGTATCCTAGTCACTCAAAATGATACAAGTTTTATTTTTTGACTCGTGGCACTAGAGTTGTTGAGTCTCAAGTGGCAAAGTTTTTAGTGTTGGATGTTGTTGATAGTATACCCTCTCAATCCAATAAAAGAGTGGAACCCACGAATGTTATTTCTTTACCTTTGCTAGTCTCAGATGTTAACCTTGATGTTAGAGCTTTTGATTCTGGGATTTAGCAAGGAGTTGCTACTATCAATTTCCCCACTATCAAAATAACCCCTATTGTAGATGAGATTCCTCATATGGAAATGAGGAGATCACAAAGAACTAGAAGGCCTGTCTTATCTAACGATTATTATGCTTACCTTGGAAAGGGAGAGTATGACATTGGAGAAGAAGTGGACCCTACTACTTATCGTGAAGCTCTTAGTAGTGATAAGGCAAATGAATGGTTGATTGCCATGAGAGATGAGATGCAGTCTATGTCAAACAATGATGTTTGGGAACTTGTTGATCTTCCCAAAGGATATAAACCCATTGAATGCAAATGGGTATTCAAGACCAAAAGAGACAACAAAGGAAATGTTGAAAGATGCAAGGCTCGGTTAATTGCTAAAGGGTATACACAACGAGAGGGCATTGATTTCACAGAGACTTTCTCACTAGTCTCTAACAAAGATTCCTTTAGGCTAATTATGGCATTGGTAGCTCATTTTGACTTAGAGGTTCATCAGATGGATGTTAAGACAACTTTTCTCAATGGTGATTTGAGTGAGGAGGTCTACATGTCACAACCTGAAGGATTTAAGGCAAATGGAAAAGAGAACATGGTATGCAGATTGAAAAGGTCAATTTATGGTCTCAAGCAAGCTTCTCATCAATGATACTTGAAATTTGATAAAATTGTGACGTATTTTGGTTTTATAGAGAACAAGTTTGATCAGTGCGTTTACATGAGAGTCAATGGGAGCAAGTACATTTTCATGGTTCTCTATATCGATAACATTCTACTTGCTAGTAGCGATGTGAATCTCTTGAATGATACCAAGCGTATTTTTTCTGCTAATTTTAACATGAAGGATCTTGGAGAAGCATTTTTTGTGTTGGGTATTGAGATTTATAGTGATAGATCTCAAAACATCCTTGGGCTATCTCAGAGAGCCTATATCAATCGTGTGCTTAAAAGATTCAATATGCAAATGTGCAAAGCTGGTGATGTACCTGTTGTGAAGGGAGATAAACTCAGTAATGAACAATGTCCAAAGAATGATTTGGAAAAGGATGCCATGAAGACTATTCCTTATGCTAGTGCCATTGGTAGCCTGACGTATGCACAAGTATGTACGAGAAATGATATCGCCTTTATTGTTAATGTTCTTAGTAGATATTTATCAAACCCTGGACATGATCATTGGGTTGCTGCAAAGAAATTCATGAGATATCTACAAAGAACGAAGGATTTTATGCCTGTGTATAGGAGGGTGGATAATCTCGAGGTAGTTGGATACTCAGATTCTGATTTTGGCGGTTGTTTTGACAATCGCATATCTACTTTAGGATAGATTTTTATGTTAGCTGGTGGAGCCATTTCATGGAAAAGTGTCAAACATAGCCTAATTGCATCCTCGACCATGTATGTTGAGTTTGTAGCTTGTTATGGTGCATCATCTCAAGATGTTTGGCTAAGAAATGTGATTTCAGAGTTGTAAGTTGTTGATTCCATCTTTCGACCCATTGTGATTTATTTTGACAATAATGCATCTGTGTTCTAATCCAAGAACAATAAGATCAGTACGGGTTTTAAGCATATGGAAATCAAGTACCTTACAGTCAAGGACTTAGTGAAGAAATGAGACATTTTTATTGAGCACATAAGAACTGAGTCCATGCTAGCTAATCCTCTAACCTAAAGTTTAAAGCCCATAATGTTCAAGGAACATGTTGTGAATATGGGTGTCATTGAGTCTTTTTATTCTTTGGTTTAGTGGGAGCTTTTGTGATTTCCCTTATTTCAATTATTGTTTTGTGTAAACATTGATCATTATTGTTATGTGACTTGAAAAATTAAAATCCTTTTATTATGATCATCATTATTAAGTTATATTATAGCAATGTCGTAATTGGAATTATATACAACAGGTAATCTTAAGATATTGAACCTTAGAAATACAGTTGTTATCTATTGGAATGTCACCAAATATTCACTATTATTGAGATTTGTTGTGCACTGTCGTGGACATAAATGGCTTGGTTAAGTCAAGCAATTCATATGTTTGAGAAATTGCAATTTACAAATTTCATTTGCTGGTAAATGTAATGAGGACTGTAATGAGAAACACATTGCAATAGATTTGAGATAAATAGATATTGATTGATATTATTACTTCTACTAGACTATATAGATTATCTTCACTTTCCAATAAAACATCTCCACTCTGTCTGTATTTGGTTACATATTGGACACTTTCTCGTTCAGTTACTACACATATGCCAGTCCGGGCATATTGTTGATTTGATAGTATTTTTAACATAAATAAACATATCTTCCTTCTTAGTTTCTTATTTCTTTTCCATTGTGTGTCAAACCATATCCAATAAATAATAGTACCACGAACTATCACACATTGATTGCATCAACCTTTTTCTCTAATTTAAAAAAATTGAGGATACAATGAGGGTTGGAATAATACAACGTAAGTTTACATCAACGATGCTATCTTATAGCTTATCATTTCTTGATAAGGAAAAGAAGAGCAATGAATGAAGGAAGATGGAGCAATGTAATGGGGAGGCTGTGTCTTGGGTTTTGACGAGTGTCAGTCCAGCTGAGTAAAAAAAAAACATAAATGAGATTAAATTTACAAGCATATGAATTATTTTATTATTTTAACCAATTAATTCAAAAAATATATTCTTTCATGCTAAATAAAAGAATTGATTGATTAAAATTGATGAAATAATTTCCAAATTTGTAAATTTAATCATCTCCATTCTTTTTAAAAAATAATAATAATACATTTTGGACATAAATGCATTTTTGTCATTTCAAATATTTAACATCTTATTAAGGTTTATAAGAACTATTTTTTTATAATAAAAGTTCAAATGGGCAAAAAAATTGAAGGGTTAAATTTCAAATTTAAGGTTTTGAAAACCCCTTTAATCAAATAACCCTAAATAATAAGAAGAAAGTGAAGAAATTTTGCATTCTTATCCTTTGTTGATAGCCAAAATAAATTTGATGTGGTATGTAAGTAGTCTATGATTTTCAAAACGCAGTTTAATGATTATCCTAAATAGAAGTAATTAATGTAGCCAAGTGGGAGAATGTTGAAAATTTTTATACTGGCTAATATTAATTGAAATAATTTGTATTTTGCAAAAATGGTTAATGGATAGTCATTAAGATATGAGCCCCAATTAACTAATATCTAATTTTGGATTAGGTTTTTGCAACTTTGAGTAGAAGAGCTCATTGAGTTGGCAAGTGTAGGCTATGGGTCTCATTGAAGCCCATATGGAAGGGCCGCAATGAGTAACCCAATATTAGTTATGCTAAGTCTCCTCTCTAATTTAGATAAAGGGTCTTTCTATTTTCCCATAGAGCCACCATAGTTGTTATCAAGATCATAGAGAGGAAGACTTGGTTGCAACAATCAATCACTTTTTTTTTTGTGATGACTCAATCAGATATGTTCTTTATAGTGATTTTCTATTCTTAGTATCCTTTAATCATGTATGATTAATTTATGTTATTATGTAAATATTCTACACATTATGCCTTTGATCACCAGTGGCATTATAATTGAATCATCTTGTTGGAGTGAAGCCATGACCTTTAGAATGAAATCTTCCTCGATTTCTTTCTCTTCCTCAAATATTAGTGAAGTAGGCATGTCCATGGTTAACTGAATTCTTGTTATCCTTATTTTTTGTCATAATAGTTTGTTCATACCCTTATAGAGTTAGAACAAACTGATTGTAAGAGGGATATGGTGACTTTGATAACATGGACACCTGAAATCCATGTATTTAGTTTCGAGGACTTGAGCTAGTTGAAAAACCTTGTTCAAACCACTTACTAGTTTGCTAACTGCAGCTAATGCATTACAAATGCTTTTGAAGTCCCTTAGATATTCATCAAGAGATCTTGTGCCTTTCTTTAGCCCTTGAAGTCTATTAATCAGTTGCATATTCTTTTCTTTGGTCATTGGAAGAAGTTTTCTTTGAAAGAGTTCCAAACATCATAAGTAGTTTCTGTTTCATCTAGAGAAACATTACTTCTTCTGTCATGAGTCCAAGAAGCCACGATGTAAGTAGACCATTATTGTGAGACAATGTTAATATGGATTGATCATGGGCCTACTTTGTTTTAGTATCCATCATCTCTTCTGATGTACTTCTATTTTCAAAGAGATAATGAATTAATCCGAGACCTTGGACTAGGGGTAGAACTTGTGAGCACTGATAACCCGACTCTTGGTAGCTTGGCATGTAAGGGTATCAACAAAATTTATACCTAAGTTCCTTACACTAAAGTAGCAAAGCTACTATAGCATAGTGGCTCTAGGATCGAACACTGGGAAGGGTTTTTACTTTAACTGGTGAAGTTCGGAGGATGGAGTGAATTTTTCTTAATAAAAGTTAGGTTAAGATGAAAACATAAAAAAAGATGAAGGTGTAGTGAACTATACTAACATGAAAATACGTTAAAAGATGGAAAAAGAAGTTTCTCAAAGCTTTGGATAGCCATGCTTAACTCACTGTGTAAAAATGGAGATTTTGGGACTTTTCACCTCGAGTTGGGGAAGCAACTAAGGTGATGCTTACTTCCCGAACCGGTATGAGTTTAACAACTGAGTTTTAGTCCTTGAAAACTTACAAAAAGGGTAGCTCAACCTCATAAATGCTCTTTTATGGATATAGGCCATCTCCTCGACGTGCAATACAATGGCTCGTAGGAGATAACTAACGAACGTCAGTGGATCTAACAATAAGAATCCACTGAGACCAAAAGCTTATCAAGTATTGGTCATTCAAAGCAAGTCAGAGGGATCAAAAGCTTTACTTTGAATGAAAACATTTATGGTGCTCAACTACTTACATTCATGGCTTGGAAATCTCCATCCTAACACGGGAGCTTCACATGGCATCCATTACTTCAAGAAACTAAAAGGTTTTAGCCTCTCATCCTTGGGGATTTCATCCTCCAAGGATGTTTGGCTACTAAGAAAATGAGAAAGAAAAGAGAAAAGAAAAGTTCTTATAACTTATAAAGTTACAGGTTAAGGTTAGATGATGATTTCCGTCTGAGGCTCTTCACCTCTATTTAAAGACAATAACAAGCTAAATTAAAAGAGCTATTACAAAAGCAACCTTTTCATTGGTTGATTACAAGGGTAAAATAGGTATTTACAAAGCTAAAAATCAAGCAAAACATCTTGAAGAACCGGTGGTGGAATAACATCAAAAACGTCTCAAAACAGGGGATGCAAAGGAATTTCGCAATGTGCCTAATTCACATTGCGAAATTTTCGCAATGTGTTTCTTCATGGTGCCAAATGGAAATTTTGGCATCATGTAGAAAATCTCCTTGCCAAATTTTCGCAATGTGAATTTCACATTGCGAAATTGGCCATTTGACATGATGCAGTTGTCTTCCGAAGGCCATATCTTCCTCATTTCAGCTCCAAATCATACACGGTTTGAAGCGTTGGATTCTTGACTTCCTAAGATTTCAAATGGTATATAGCATAAAAAAATTGGACTTCGGGAAGTGCCTCAAAAGTGCGAAAGAAGACTGCAGCTGTTTTCTTCACTCTGTTTTCTTCATTCTCTTTTCCTCTTCTCCATTGCTTGTGCTCGTGTTTCCACTTGAAATTCTAGCCTATAAACGTACAAAATCCTTGCTTAACTCGCCCAAGTAGCTCCTCCATCAATTGGCATGCTTGAATTGGTTCATAAGCTGATCAAAACATGTAAACTTGCCACAAAATTGGTTAAAACCAATTACTAAGGACCTTAATGAATTAATTGGGTTAAATGAATATGATTACTACTCAAAGGTGCTTAAAACCATTATAATTAGGTCTACAAAATAGCACTTTGTGGTAGTAATCACACCCCCCAACCGACTCATTGCTAGTCCCTTAGCAATGGAGGAGATAAAAACTAAGTAAACTATAATAATATACATGAAAGGGATCATGCAAATCACTCCAAAAAATAGTATGAGTGGCATGATGATACCAAAACACATCTCACATGGTGAACTAAAGATATGAAGATTCAAAATGCAATAGGAGTTGTCAAAGCTAAAACTTAAACAAAAAGTACAAAGAGTGGAGATTATGCGATTAAGTATCAAAAGAATCTCTACTCTCAAGGTTCCAAATCAAACTCTTCCATAATGAGCTAAGTGTTAATGAGATTAGCTTCCGGATATAGTATGTACAACTATCCTCTCCCCCAAACCTAAGCTTTTCTCGAACATTGGCAAAATTAACCAACTCTTAATAGGTTAGGAACGCACCTTCTTATTCACAATTCTTTTTACTCACTAAACTTAACCAATTCACCTATGTAGCAAGCAGAGGATCGATGACTCCCAACCAATCAAGGTTTAGGGCATCGGGTTTTAAAGGCTTTCGCCACCCCTTCGGATCATGCTTAGGTTTCAAGGAAAGAATAGAAGCTTATTCTCTTTTTCTTTTTCTTTTTCTCTTTTTCTTTTTCTAAGACTCATTGGTCTTTTTGAGGTGTCCCAACACTATTAAAAAGAAGTTAAGTAATGAACCAAGTCAAAATTTTCCTAAGCTTAGAGGGTGAGAAAGTTTTACATCATATATCCGGGATCTAATGTGCACGGTGTGTGTAAAGCTTGAAATGGAAGAAATAAGTTCGAAATCAAAGAGGGCTTCAATAGATTATCAACTTTGAAAGAATAAAACAAACTCTAAGACTTAAGTAATTAAGTTAAAACTCGACTTATCCAATTTTATTTTGAGAAATTATCTTTAACAACCATAGAGAATGAAACAAAAAATTTTGAAAAAGGGCAAAAACTACTAAATCAACAAAATAACTAACTAAAATAGGAAATACTTACTTCCTCAACTCTCCCCCCAACCGAGATGAACATTGTCCTCAATGTTTGAATCGAAAATAAGGAGGAAGGAAGTGGTACCTCATGTGATGTGGACTTGGAGTTGAGAAGGTTGAACCACCTGTTTCAAAATTCAAAAATTGAATGAGAGAGGAATTTATACTAAATATTTACAAAAATGATGAGTGGGCCCCACTTTGAGCAGCTGAGGACAAGGCTCAAAGGGTCCATGCCATGATGGTATACTCATATAAGTTGCAATGACATTTGAATGTAGCTTGCAGGGGTACTAAAATTGGAGATTTGAGAAAAACAGGGGAAAACAGAGGAGGTAGTGAACAGTGAGTGCCAAAATTGGCACAGTCACTGTTCACCTCCTTTGATGCCCGACTGTGTGTTTTCCAAGTTTTGGGAAAAAATTCAAAAATGGTTTTTTAAAAAGTATGGTTAGGCTCTAAACAAGATTCCTAAGGTGTTTGGGTAGTTTTTAAATGATGAAAAACAAAATTAAATGATGGAAAATGAAAATCAAAGTGGACGGCCATGCATGGAATGGTTTTGAAATTCGATTTTTAAAAAGTTTTGGATGGATGGGATTTTTAAAATTGGGTTCCTAAGGCTTAGAATGGATGAAAGGAAGGTTTCTAATGGGAGAAAACTAGAAAATTGGTTTTGGATTTGAAAACAAAAGGTTTGGAAATGCATTCATGAATTTTTAAACTTGGAAAAAAAAACATGGAATTCAAGAAAAAGGCCTTCCCGAGAGCTTTGTTTTTAGAAATTAGCTTGAAAATCATTTCGCACTGGTAATTGAGGTGCGAAGATAGCATCCCGAGAGGCTTGGCTTTCCAAAATGTATAGAAATTCCTTTTCGCACCATGCACTGTCACTGTGCGAAAAATTCGCACTGAGTGTGTTCATGGTGCGAAATTCCACTGAGAGCTTTGCTTATGCATTTTGGCTCCCCTGTTTCCTCTGTTTCACCTCCATTTCGATTTTTGCAAGCATGTACCTGCATGAACACTTCAAAAACTCATCTAAAACCATATTAAAACTAAATTAAAGCTAAAAATTCAAACTAAAACATGCATAAATTTAAAGAAAGCATATAATTTAAATGAAGCTGATAGCATGTACCCCAAAAAGAAGATGAACTATTTAGCTCATCCTCACTCACACACCCACTTCATGCTGAATTCCCCCTGGATCCCAAACAAAATTGGCATCCTTTCCATTTGGTCCAAGGGAATTCATTTCTCTTCTCTTCCCTGTAGAAGTGGATGCTTTAAAGGGTTCAGGTAACCCTTTATCATCTTGAACCTTATGATTTTCAATGAAAGGTTGGTCCATAAGTTTTCATAGCAATCCCCACCAAAGTGTCGATCATCAACACTTTCCTTGATCTTTTTGCATTGGTTCCTTGAAGGTTATGGTGGGGTTGAGGAGGAAGCTTCCTTTTCCCCCTTGCTATGTCGAGATTGGTGAGCTTCTCAATGGAGTCTTGAACTTTTTCTATCCTTAGTGATAGATCATTATAAACCCCCTCCATTCTTACATTTATTGAACTCTCCATATTATCAATCTTTTCATTAAGATGAGAGTTGATCTTTTGTTGCTCACCTACAAAGTCCTCCATGACTTTGCTTATCTTCAAAATGGCTTGCTCCAATGAAGATGTACTTCATTGATGGTTGAGGTTGAGGTTGGGTTGCAAGGTTGGGATGGTTATTCCAACTTGAGGTGTAGGAGCTTTGGTAACCGTACATGTCTCTCATAGTTGGAATGGTAGGGCACTCCCCTACCGTATGCTCATATGAATCATCTCCATTGAAAGCATACTTACTACCCCATTGACTTTGTTGAACTTGCCTTTTCCCCAATTCAATCCGATCCCTCATGGATAGGTATGCAAATTTGTCCTTCGGTGGATGTTGAGGTTGGCTTGTAAGGTTGGGATGGTTTATATACTCAAATGAAGTTGGCATGGCTTGTGGTTGTGCTTCAGTATGCACATTCCTCAATTCAAACTCCTCTATCCTTCTAGCCATAGATGCTAGCTTTGCCTTCATGCTCATGTCTTCATTCAAAGCATACTGACTACCCCATTGGTTTTTTTGAACTTGCCTTTTCCCTAACTCAATCCGATCCCTCATGGATAGGTATGCAAATTTGTCCTTCTCATGATCATAATGAGAGCTTTTATCTTCATGTGGAATTTCCATTTCTAAAAAAAATGATATTCAACTAAGCCTCTTTTCTTCAACTTGTACCAGGGTTTCCCTCTTGGTCTCGAATCCAACAAGGAATGCACAAATTGAGCTGGAACAAAACAAATAAACAAAACAAAGAAAAAGAAGAAAAAAAACAGAGCATGCTGAATGAAAAACAGAGTATGAAAAATAAACTAAAAATGAAAGTTAAAAGCTAAAAGAAAATATCTAAACTAAGTTAAAAATATTCTAAAACTAAAATAAAAAGTTAGTAAATGAAAAATGAGATAGAATTCACCTTACTCATGAGAAGTCTCACAAGTTACCTCCAGCTGATTTATTCACAGTGAAGTAGCACCTTCCCCGGCAACGGCGCCATTTGATAACCCGACTCTTGGTAGCTTGGCATGTAAGGGTATCAACAAAATTTATACCTAAGTTCCTTACACTAAAGTAGCAAAGCTACTATAGCATAGTGGCTCTAGGATCGAACACTGGGAAGGGTTTTTACTTTAACTGGTGAAGTTCTGAGGATGGAGTGAATTTTTCTTAATAAAAGTTAGGTTAAGATGAAAACATAAAAAAAGATGAAGGTGTAGTGAACTATACTAACATGAAAATACGTTAAAAGATGGAAAAAGAAGTTTCTCAAAGCTTTGGATAGCCATGCTTAACTCACTGTGTAAAAATGGAGATTTTGGGACTTTTCACCTCGAGTTGGGGAAGCAACTAAGGTGATGCTTACTTCCCGAACCGGTATGAGTTTAACAACTGAGTTTTAGTCCTTGAAAACTTACAAAAAGGGTAGCTAAACCTCATAAATGCTCTTTTATGGATATAGGTCATCTCCTCGACGTGCAATACAATGGCTCGTAGGAGATAACTAACGAACGTCAGTGGATCTAACAATAAGAATCCACTGAGACCAAAAGCTTATCAAGTATTGGCCATTCAAAGCAAGTCAGAGGGATCAAAAGCTTTACTTTGAATGAAAACATTTATGGTGCTCAACTACTTACATTCATGGCTTGGAAATCTCCATCCTAACACGGGAGCTTCACATGGCATCCATTACTTCAAGAAACTAAAAGGTTTTAGCCTCTCATCCTTGGGGATTTCATCCTCCAAGGATGTTTGGCTACTAAGAAAATGAGAAAGAAAAGAGAAAAGAAAAGTTCTTATAACTTATAAAGTTACAGGTTAAGGTTAGATGATGATTTCCGTCTGAGGCTCTTCACCTCTATTTAAAGACAATAACAAGCTAAATTACAAGAGCTATTACAAAAGCAACCTTTTCATTGGTTGATTACAAGGGTAAAATAGGTATTTACAAAGCTAAAAATCAAGCAAAACATCTTGGAGAACCGGTGGTGGAATAACATCAAAAACGTCTCAAAACAGGGGATGCAAAGGAATTTCGCAATGTGCCTAATTCACATTGCGAAATTTTCGCAATGTGTTTCTTCATGGTGCCAAATGGAAATTTTGGCATCATGTAGAAAATCTCCTTGCCAAATTTTCGCAATGTGAATTTCACATTGCGAAATTGGCCATTTGACATGATGCAGTTGTCTTCCGAAGGCCATATCTTCCTCATTTCAGCTCCAAATCATACACGGTTTGAAGCGTTGGATTCTTGACTTCCTAAGCTTTCAAATGGTATATAGCATGAAAAAATTGGACTTCGGGAAGTGCCTCAAAAGTGCGAAAGAAGACTGCAGCTGTTTTCTTCACTCTGTTTTCTTCATTCTCTTTTCCTCTTCTCCATTGCTTGTGCTCGTGTTTCCACTTGAAATTCAAGCCTATAAACGTACAAAATCCTTGCTTAACTCGCCCAAGTAGCTCCTCCATCAATTGGCATGCTTGAATTGGTTCATAAGCTGATCAAAACATGTAAACTTGCCACAAAATTGGTTAAAACCAATTACTAAGGACCTTAATGAATTAATTGGGTTAAATGAATATGATTACTACTCAAAGGTGCTTAAAACCATTATAATTAGTTCTACAAAATAGCACTTTGTGGTAGTAATCAAGCACCATAAAGGAGATTAGACAGATTCCGTTTGATGGAAATGAGGTTTTAACACTGATGAAAAGCCTGGATGTTAAGAACACTTTCTAGAATCCCCATGAGTTGTGTTATGTTAACTTGCTCTGATACCATGATGAACCAAAAGGATTTCTAGAACAAGACACAAACTAGAAGCTACAAGAAGAGAAGAATTTCTAGAAGGTTGAACTTTTTCCATACACACGAATTGATTTTATATGTAAAGATGTTTTACAGTGTTGTAGACATTACACTTTCTTTATACATCAGAAGGGAATAATATGCCAAAAGATTAAATAACAATGACAAACAATCTCGTATGAGGTTTTGTTCTAGGAATCTCTTTGAACCTTGATTTTATTCATGTACTGTCTATTACTTTGAATTGAAAATTGGAAGACTCCCATCAATATCAAATCACTTCGAATTCTCTTCTTGTTACTTCCCTAGTTTTATGAATTCCAAGTTGCAAACACTAAAAATAAATAACAATGACAGAAAATTGATGATTTTCACTATTTGGGTACATGTTTTTAGGATTATGTTTTCTAAAATACACATACTTTGAAAGTCAATAGTCAAACTTCTCAAAAATGTTATTTCTTTTCCATGATGCATGATTACATGATTCTCCCTAGTAATAATAAGATAAAGAATTTCAAATAATTTTCTCCCATTGAAATAGTTTTTTTAATTAATTAATTAATTAATTAATTATGATTTGTTTTCTTTCAGGAATCTCCTTAAATATTATCCATGTACATTTGTACTTTAGTTACCAAAATGGAGTCTGATTGTCCTAACAAAGTCATATTAGAAATGGCGTTGTTATCAATGACCAATAAATTGAGTATAAAAGGAATCAATTGTCATTTAGTTCTAGACCATCAATGGATTACTGCATAAAACATGAACAAATAATATATAAGTAAAATATAATGGAAATGTCACCTATAAAAACATGTTATTTATTTGTTTCCCTAACATGTCATCCATTAAACTTTCATGACATTTGGTTTTTGTGTAGAATTGTATCGAGTATCCTAGCCTATTTGCTAAAAAATAGATTTATACAAATAAGAACATGAATGTACGTATGTAGACCCACATTTTCCACACGCGTCCTCACTCATTGACAAGACTCACTTTTTAATCATGAAAAAAATAGTTTTGGTAAAATTGGAGTTGCCACTTATTTTTATTATTTTTAAGGGAAAACAAAATAAGAAACTAAAACCCTAAAAAAAAAAATTACTCCTTAAATTTGGGAAAAGCATGTTTTCAAAAATCCCAAGTCTAGGTTTGGGGATCAGGTTATCTATCAGGAAGGTACCTTAAAAAGGTAGCACCCCTCTAAGCCCTAAAGAGGTCCCTACTAGCTAAGTTGAGGGACGTATGCCAATTAGTCAGTTGATTGAGGATACCTAGGTAGGTTGAAGTGATTTCAAAACTCTATTATGCCAAACAAGAAAGTCAAATCGCAATCATAAAGAAGAGTTAAGGTGCGTGGTTAGACTGCCTCTTAAGCACTATCACGAGACATCAAAGTTAGTTCAAGCAACAAGATATATAACGTACAACATGTATTTTATTCTATTCAAGAGACCAGACACTAGTCAAAGAAATTTGAAACACAATCAAGTATGAAGGTGTTTTACACACAAAGCATATCTATTTATAGAACTTAAAAGGATAAAAGGGGGAAAGGCGTACCTGGATAGTATGCATAAGTTACAAAGTGCTTCCAAAAATGCTAGAGTGGTTTAGGACAATTATAATGACAAATAATAATTATAGTTAATCATAATACACATTGTACATACATAATTCAAATGAAATAGCAAGAAATTAGCAAGATCAAATGACAAGGAAAAAAATAAACTCGAAGACATACATCTCATGCAATCAACAAAACAAACCTTTATATATTGTGAAAAATTAGTTTGAGACCCTAAATAACATTAACTATTGTATATGATATAGATGCAATTCAAGGTTAAAGCTAAACTAATGTACAAGAGAGTTAAAGAAAAATCAAAATTAGTGACCAAGATAAGACATGCGACAAAGGGGTGGAATAATAGCATTTACAAGAAAAATCCTAATTAAATTCCTAGGAGTATTATTCGATCATGGAATGAATTATATAACATCCTATTTATGTCTAACATACAATACCAGAGCCAAGGTCAAGCCAAGATAAGTCAAATAACTCCAAAATAAATAATAAACTCAAGTAAAGTATAGAATCATCAACATGCAATTAGAATAAGAAGCATCACAAAACAAATCTTTTTAAAAAAAAATCTTGAAGTGGAATTTAATTTCAAACAAATTTAAGAAACATCTCTTACACGTATGGAACAATATAAAAATGCCCAAACACTCTTTCAAATAACAGATTTAAGCAAAAACACCCAAAAGTTCTAGAAAGTCCTAAACCAAGCAGAAAACAGTAACCAGTGTAAACTGAAGTTTTAAAAATAGCTAGAGGGCTTCTAAATTCATACAAAAAATCATACAAGTCATTTAAGATGTCTAGATTGTAAAAAATAAATCCAAGGTCAAAAAACATTCACAAGAAGTTTTAGAACACTATAATCCATTAGTTATCCAGATTTAGTCACATGCAGTAGGTGCTAACTTTGAAAAATAATATCTCCCTCTAGAAGACATGTATTTCAACATTTTATGTGTCAAACTTCAATTTCCAGAAGTCAAAAATTAAGAAAAAAAAATATCAAATCAAATTCAAAAAGACATCTATTAATTACTTTTACAGAAACATTTCGGGTGTCATAAACTAGGTAGTAACAGAACTTGTCAAAAGATAAACTCATATGTCCGATTTGAAAAATGCTTTTTAGCTCAAACAAAGTTCTAAATTCAAGTTTAAGAAGTGAACAAAATCACAAACACATAGGAAAAATTTTAGGAAAATTATAAATGAGTCAAATCAAAATTTTATTTTAGATGTGTAGTAAATCCAATAAGCTGACAATAAAAGGGTTTTTGAAAAATGATTTTCATGTAGTGATTTAACCAAATCCCCAATTGTACTTAAAAAAAAATTGAGACTAATAATCATAAAAATTTCTCATTGATGATATAAGAATTTAATATTAATGTGTCTTTCAATATCTAATTTTTATTTAAATTATATAATAAAAAAATTCTTTTAATTTTATATTCTTTCAAATATTTTCTTTTTAGTTTTGCAATTTATGCAAGTTCCAATTTTTTAAAGGAAAGGGAAAGAAATAAAATCATCCATATTATTTTAAAATTAATCAATTTTTATTTATCGACAAATTTATTTTTTAATCATATATCTTTTGAATTTTTTAATTGTTTTTTAGGTATAGATCGGTTACGATAAATTCAAAGGGCCATGGTGTGGGTGGAGTGGCTAGGTAGGCCGAGGGGCTCCCTATATATATAGGTCCGTATGTATATATCTATATGCACCCTGCGGAGGCCAAGAACTCTGCAGGAGTCATGCCAGGTGGTCACGGCGAGATGTGCTAAAGCCAAGAACATGCTTCTCCGCAGGAGTCATGCCAGGTAGTCACGGCGAGACGGGTTCGGATCCTAGCGATGCCCCAAGAGAGCCCTAATGCTTAGGTTGGGGTAAACAAGTAGCTGTCAAAATTTTTACGAAGAAGGTATGTTGATTTTAAATAATTAGTTGTTTGGTTGTCAAGAAAACCGTGGGGTGTGTAATCTTATTTCGATGTATGATTTCTCTTGGGGGTCCTAAATGATGAAAAAGAAATTCAAGATTCAAATTCTTGGTTTCTCCTGTTTTTCCGCAGTTCCTAAGAACCCTTGTAGCCCACATAGTACTATGATACTAAGGTGGTTCTATGTATTTTAATTTCAAATTATTGTGTGCAAAATCAAGGAAAAATGCAAAAGAATATACAGAGAATTTTGCAGGTTAATGTCTTTTCTTGATCCTTCTTGGGTCGTTGATAATGGTTTCACAGTTTTCCTGCCTTGTATCAGAAACTAAAAACCATTGAAACTGTTTTGAATGGTTGCAGAGATTCAACAGAGTGATGGAGAGGATGAAAGAGATGAAACAGTGGTGGCAAGAAGTAGAGGATGCTTGGCCTCTCCACAACAATACAAATGTATGTGTTTATTATTATTTGGGCACTTTCAAGGATATCATTGGGTATACTCCACCCTCTCTATGATCCCAACCTTAGCATAAGGGTTCTCTTGTGGTTCCGCTGGGGATTCAGTACCCATCTTGTCGTGGCCACATGGAATGACTCCTGTTTCTAGAAGAGAAGAAAAGCGACCGACAACGGATCAGAAACGGATCGATGAAGTGGAGTCAGAGGTGACAACACACCAATCCAACATATTTATACTTTGCTTGTTTTTTTCAAGTTCTTTTCAATGTTGCCCTCCATGAGTTTTTTACTGTCAAATATTCCTTGAATTTTCTGTAGTGTTTTTTTGCCCTTGCTTATACCCAACATGAATAATTCAACTCACTATTAATTCCAATTGGCAACCATTTTACTTGTCTTTAATTTTTATTTATTTTAAATGTGGGGTATAATTTGTTATTAAAAGTTGTTTTAAAAATGAAGGTATTGTTTGTAAAAAAAAAAAAAAAAAACTCCTTGGGGAGCTCTTTTTGCCTGTATGCTTTTTATTTTTAAAAATAAAAAATAATAGTTAATTTTATACTAAGGATTTTTTTATAGTAAAAAAAATATTTATTTATCTCAAAGTAAAAAATTTTGAAAGTAGTTTTTAAAAACAAATCTAATAATATTTTTTATTTTTAAAAACAACAAATATTTCGTATTGAAAGAAGACCTAAACTACATAATTGTGATGTTCTATTATTCATTTAAAAATTAAATTGCTCTTAATTTTGTTCTTAAGGTATACAATGCTTATTTGATACAAGCTCAATTTACCATGGAAGATGATATAATACTTTTTTAGTAATTTAATAATTTCTATTCTAAAATTTTGATCAAAGATAACAGCATTATTCAATTATTTAATTAAGAAAATTCATTTATTAAGGGCACAAAATTACAAAAATGCCCCTTAACTAGCTCTCTCTCCTCCTCCTTGCCCACCATTCACTCCACCTCCACTATTGTTGTCATTGTCTAATTGAATCGATAACATCATAAAATATATAATTTATATGTTTTTAAAATTAAAAATAATTATAAAATATATATAATTTAAAATTAATAATATTTATGATATTATTTATTCATTTTTATATAAATGTATTAATATTTAAAATTTGTTAAAAAATATATGTACAATATTTAAATATGGACATATTTCAAAATGGTAAAAAAGTCCTATTTAATTATGAAAACATATTGAAAATGAATATAAATATATATTATTTTTTGAAATAGCCTATATAGTTATTTTCTATTAAATACCAGACAAACAACAATACACAAGGATCAAACAAAGGCAACCCAAAGGAAAATGGAATTTCAAAGTGAAATTTTTGACAACTAACCAAACCAATATAGTGAGAGCAGAGGCCAACCTTCATGAGTTTTTTATGGCCTCCAAAAAAAAAATGATTTGACAAACAATCCCTAAGGTAACACACTAATGACTTCCAGATCAAACAAACTAACAAAATATTAACCAAGAACAACATCTAGAATTTAGAAAGCACATGAACTAAGATAAAATCAATCAAGAATTAAAACTAACAAACTTAACACGTGGAAATAATAACATGGGATCAATTAAACTAAATTAACTAAAATTCTGAAAAAACACTCAAACAAAATATGATGAATCAAAAACCAAAGTTTAACAAACTTGAAAATATGAAAACAATAATATGTGATTAACTAGATTGATTGGCTAAATTTCAAAAAACTCAAACTAAATATTAATGGATCAAAAATGAAATCACCAAACTTAAAACATGAAAACAATAGCACGTGATTAACTAAATTAACTGACTAAAACTCTAAAACGATCAAACTAAATATTAATGGATCAAAAATTAAAACTACCAAACTTAAACACGAAAACAATGACATGTGATTGATTAACTAAATTAACTAACTAAAAATATAATCAACAACAAAATTGAATATTAATAGATTAAAACTAAAATTAACGAATTCGGAAACACAACGCAAACACAAGGTTCACTAAATTAATTAACTAAAAATTCTAAAACACATTTTTATTTTTACTCACTCAACAAATACCACTAACACAAATAAATCCAAGGTCGGCATTTTTAGCTCATTGATTTTTATTTTTTACTAGGCCACCAACACCAAGCAATCCATGGCAGTATGTGTTATTTCAATTCATTGATTTTTATTTCTTTAGCCAAACCACTAAGTTAACATCTAACAACAATTCACGTTCACTTATTAATTCTTTTATTTTTAAATTGAAGCTACTAACCTATCTTATAATCTGTTACATTTCACATACTTAATTGAATTCTTAAAATTCACAAATGTATTCATAAACTTATTCAAATGGGAACAAATAACCTAATAAAGTAAAAAAAAAAAAATATATCCTAAAAACTTTTGAACTAAATAGGACGAATCAAAAAACTAAACATAACAATTTGAAAACACCAACATATGGACATGGAATTAATAAAATTAAATAAAATAAAACTAAAAAATCTAAAGCACATAGACTAAACAAGATTAATTTAACAACTTGAGAACAAGAATATATCAACATGGAATTAATTAAATGAAATAAAGTAAAACTAAAAATCTAAAGCACATAGACTAAAAAAGATTAATTAAAACTAAATTTAACAACTTTGAGAGCACAATTATATCGATATGGAATTAACTAAATTTAAAAAAAAAAACTAAATACTAAAGCACATAGACTAAATGAGATTAATAAAAAAAACTAAATTTAACAACTTTGAGAGCATGAATATTTCGACGAGGAATTAATTTTTTTTTTTAAAAAAAAAAAAACTAAATACTAAAGCACATACAATAAATGAAAATTTTTTGTAGGTTTAAAAATGTTCATTTTTTCTATTTAATGAAAAATAATATTTAAGAATAAATAATTAGTTAAATACAAAGCTAAAAGCAAACATATAAAATTTGAAAACAAATTACTTTCAACAATAAGTTAAAAAACAAACATCATCTTAGCATATTAACTGTCATAACTATACTTCCTTTATACCAATATGATTTTTTAAACTTATTTTTAATTTAAAATATTAAAATTACCAAATATAATATTTCAAATCTCCCTAATAATATTTGCAACTAATAAGAAAACTATCATATATATATATATATGAAAGACACCATATTTTATTTTTATATTAATATTTTTATATGTATAAAATAGTATATTATGGCTTTCATGATATTTTTTTTATGTGATTTTATTTTATTTTCTTTTCAGAATTATTTTTAATGTTTTCACTTTTTTCGAATATGGAAAAACATTATCAAAACACATTTTTAGACCTATCTTCTATTTTCTTTCCAAAATAAAAAAATAGTATAAGAAAATACTTTAATTTTCTTTGGGAAAAAAATTATAAATTCATATTTTTCTTTCTTATACCTTTTCTCTCTATGTTTGTCCTTTCAAGCTCTCGAAATCAAACATAGCCTTTAAGACGGAGGATAAACCCATGACACTTATGATATATCATTCAAAGCTTTGTTCAATGGCATTTGACACAAATCTCTCATTGTGGTGATTATTTAACTATGTAAAAGAAGAAGAAAAAATGTAGAGTTCCCTCTCTGAATTGAGAAGAACAAAACCATCCTATGATACAACCAATAACTCTCCATTCAAATCCACTAATCCGGGGCCTAGAATAACAATAACCAATTAAAAAATTACTTAAAAGCAGTCAACATATATATTCAAATTCCCTTTTACTCATATTTTATAAATCAAGAACCAACTCCATAGCATCTACTCATTTGAAATGCATTCTTTGTTATGGGATTATTCTAGATAGTTATAAAAATTGCATTTCGTATTATCAATTATAAAAATATTCTTACATGTAATTATGAAGAAAAAAAAATTATATAAGATATGTATTCTTACATGTAATTATGGAAAAGAAAACATATATATATTATTAAATGAGATATAGGACAATAATTTTTATCTTGATAAATATGTTTAAGGAAAACCTAAAATAATGAATATTAATTGGAAAAAAAAATGACCTTTTATATATTAGCTTTTGTTTTAAAAAAAATACTAATAAAAAATAAATTAGGAGATACAAAATTTTAATTGTGACTAAGAAAAGCGGAACAACATATCTTATTTATTAGTTTAATGATATGAAAAAGTCTCTTGTAAAAATCAAGAATGATATAAACACAAGGATTAGCCCACCTAAACATCATAATGTTGCACGACAAAAGCTTGTCAAGAAACCTAAGAAACATTGACAGTTTTAGAATAATGGGATTGAGAAACCCTTTTCTTCTAGTTGACTTTTTTCTTCTTTTTTTTTCTCATGGTCCAAACCAAGGGTATTTGCTCATATGATCTTGAAGAATTTGATAATATAAGGAAATAGATAATAAATATCCTAAAATTAAGGAAAACAAATATTACTTCTTAAATTAAGACAATCAAATATTATTAATATTTGATTCCTTGTATAAAACAAATATTATTTCCTGACTTAAAAGAATCAAATATTATTGATTTATGGAAATATTATATATTTCCTGATTTAAAAGAATCAAATATTATTGATTTATGGAAATATTGATTATATGCATCTCCTGTCCTACTATTCTTGTCTCTCTTTTTTGTTCTCTTATTTTTGAGAAGAGATTGATGAATGTGAAATCAGCAATTTCTCGTTTGGCAATTTCTTCTGAGTCTTCTTCATCATCAATCGGGTATAAAATCCCCATCCAACTCCAACACCGAGACGAACCATGCCGGACCCAACTCCAACACAAGATCTCTTTCTTCGCTGTAACTCGACCCTTTAATCACAGTCAAAATGTTGAGTTAATCAAATTATATATAAATATTAAATTATTGGAATAATAAGATAATTGATGGAAGTTGAGTTATCAAAGTATAGATAAATATTAAATTATTGGAATAATAAGATAATTGATGGAAGTTGAGTTAAAGAAGCATAGATAAATATTAAATTATTGGAATAATTAGATAATTGACGTAAATATTTCGAACAATTAAGAACATATTCCATGAAAGCTGCTTCAAAAATTTTTAATATGTGGAAATTTACACTTCCTAAATTTAGAACATATCCCATGAAACCTCCTTCAAAAATTTCACATAAAATTCTACTGATTTAGCTTGTCTTCCTTGTTATTAAGTTGCAGTAGCAAAGACCACATAAACTTTTTTTTCTTTTCAATTCATACAATCATTGCTCCTTTGTATAATTAATATTTTTATTTAATAGAAAAAGGGGGGAAAAAAAAGAAGATATTTCAAGTCCATTTTGAAAAAAAAAATGTAATAAAATTACTTAAAATTGTATCATTTGTACCATAAAATTGTATAAATCAGCAAAGGAGGGTTTTCAATATTCTTTAAAGTGATTGCTTTTGATGTTGATTATGAACTATTGACAAACACATTATTATAGATTTTATTCATTATAGAATATATCTATATGATAGACAGATTTAATTTAATTTATTTTATTATAGAATACATATGGACTAGGTTTAATTTGTATGTTGCTGAAAAAGTTGGCCAGTGTATTATTATAAATTGGCACAATAATATTTTTGTTATGACAAAAAATATTTAAAGAGTACTTTCAAAAACATATATCTCTTAAAACAATGACAAGATAATAATTTTTCATTATGCTCCATTGACCTTGATTTAGGACTATAATTTTCTATGACTTGCCCAATTTTTGAAGACTCATGGTTGCTGTAAATCAACTTTGGAGAACTAAGTATGATTACATTAACGAGAGGCTAATAATGTTGACAACATATGTAGTGGAAAACAAGGAAAATTGAGCGTTAACATAAAAATTAATTTGAAAAGGAATTTTAATTAAGATATCTAGAAAAAAATGAAAGGAAATAGGTATTTGGGCGTGAAAAAACATTTGTAAAGTGAAATTTTTGTAAGAGTGCTCAAGTGCCTTAGAATGCGCTCAAGCACTCAAGATCAAATTTTCCTAACTTCAAGAAATTTCTAAAATTCACCCTCTTTCTAAATTCAATTTGATTAGGATTTTGTTTTTAAATTTCATTCGACCCTCTAGGGTTCAACCTATACATATTTGCCTAATATTGAGCAATTTTGTTCTTTATATGCCTAGTTTTTATGTCATTACTATATTCTTAACCCAACATTATCAAAGTATATCACCATTATTCTTCGACTCTATGGTAGAGGATCACATACTTTTAAGATATTGAGGAATCCATTAAGATATTGAAGGTGTTATGTGTGGCATTCCAAGAAAATTGTTTGTGTACTTGTGTGATTGAATTCTTAGATTACTAAGACCTTGAATCATGGAACCATAGAGAATGAGATTATCCATAAACAATCAACACTCCTTTCATGGAAACCAACTATCTCCACTAGAAGCATGTATTAAATTCTTTTTAAAAATGCAAGGGGAACAAGTATGGAATTTAGTTGAATTCAATTGAGGACTTCCATTGAAATTGAATGCATTGGTAGATCTACTAGTGAACTCAAGCTCTGGTAAGTATGGGATAAAATGGGCAATGAGGGTAGTGAGGCAAGTGCTCAAACTCTCTATAGCATCTTCAATGGGGTGAGTTATGGCAAGTTTGGTGTGATAACATGTAAAGCATGCTAAAGAGCCATGGGACATTCTTTTAGTCATGCATGAGGGCACTTTAGTTGTGAAGTTGTTTAAGATATGAATGCTCACTACTAGATTTAAGAGCATATAAATGCAAGAAGATGAGTTTCTAAAACTGATTCAAAGTTAAATGAAATAGAAGAAAAAAAATGTGCTTTAAAAGTTTTTAGAAAATACTAAGGTCTCTTCCTTTTAGATTTACACTCAATGTTACTACTATAGAAGAAAGATAAGACATCTGACTGTTTAAGGATTGACCAATTTGTTGGGTATCTATAGACATGAAATTTCAGTTCCTACTTTTAATAGTACATGGACTACCCTAAAGGCCTCTTTAAATTAATGAAAAGAGTTGGATGTATCCACTGCAAATGTTTTGAATTTTGGTGATCTAACCTTAATAACAAGAAAATTTAGAAATATAGTGAAGGCTTCGAAAAAGAATTTTAAAAACAGGACTAAAAGAAGTTAAAAATAATTGATAATAAATTATACAAGCCACTTAGAGTGATTTCAGAACAAGTGAAGGTGAATCTTTTGACTCTAGAGAAAGCGGGTACGATTATACTGATAATCTTGTAGCATTTTTGGCATCTATAAATTTAGATTGTAATCTTTTGAAAGATATTAAATCAAATGATAACTCAAAATGAAAATTTCATGATTTAAAAGTTTCATATAATGTCCTTCTAGAGGAAAATTGAAAATTAAGGCAGAGTGCTTAAAACTGAATAATAAATCTTTAAAGATAAATGTAAAAAATGATTCAATTAAGTCTGAAAATATAGATCTTCTCAATGAAATCTCTAACTTTATTTTTTGTTTTTTTTAAAAGGTAAGATTTCTAGAGAATGAACATAACCATGTACTTGAGAAAAGTTGATCCCTATCTTTAGAAATTGAATGAATGGGAAAAGACTTGACCTCTAAAAATGCAAAATTTCATCCAAGGACTAAGATATTAAATAAAATCATTAGCAAAGGGAAGACCAATGAAGATGAAAGAGGCTTAGGCATCTAAAAAAAGATGAGACTTTCTAAAAGCGAAAAAACAATATTGGTTAACGATCAGGGAAGTGTACCATCCTTAGAGGACTCCACTAGCACTACTCCCCCAGTGACAAACTTAGAAACGTTTAGAGTAAGTATTAAAGTAGACCCTTTAATAGATTTCAATTACATGTGGATAGGTTAGTGAATTCCATATTCTAAAAAAAACTAAATCTTGAATACTAAGAAATGGAAGAAGTCTTATACATAGTCTTGGAATAGGAAGAGTTAGGTACACATGCCTTCTAAGGTCAAACAAGTATGAGTTAAGAACTAGGTTAGGCAACATGTTGTATTTACCCCATATAAGGCTAGAAAACCTAGAAAGTGGTATTTTGATAGTGGATGCTCTAGGAACATGATAGGATATAAGTCTTTCTTTACCACTTTTGAGGAGATCATTAGTGGTCATGTCCCATTTGCTGATGGGAATGAATCCTTGGTTAGGATAGGGGTTGTGGGATGAACAGAAGTGAGCATGCCATTAGATCCTAGGTGAAATGGTATATGCTAATTAAAAATTAAAAATTCTAAGTTGTTTCATGATTTCTCTCTCATTTGGATTTTCCTAAATCCTTTTTATTAGAACATTGAATCTTGTTTATATGTTGCCAATTTTGTTTCTTTTTATGTTTGGTCATAAAAATCTTTTCAAATAGTGATGACTTGCTCTTCATTGAAAATCAAGGGTTGTTGTTGGTCCAACGGAGAAGTTTGGCTTGTGAAAAATTAGGCTTTGTTAAGGTATTAAGAGGATCAATTTTGTTTTGAACTTAAAATGATTTAGGAGCACTCAAGCGCCCGAGGCGCTCAAGCATTCATGCAATTTCTGTCAAGTTTTTCACATAATTTCAATTGAGAAACCTTCCAAAAACAAAGATTCTTCAAGTTCTTACCTATAAATACCTCCCTAATAACCCCTAGAGTTATGAGATTGGAGAGAGATTATTGAGAGACCAGTCATTCCTTAGAAAAGATCTCCTAGAGAGAAAAGCCTGAAGTTCCACACCATTCTCAATCCCTCATTCAAGGATTAGATCTTTGAATCTTAGGTTGAAGACCATCATCCCTTCAGAGTGGTTGAAGGATTTATTAGTGAGCAACAGGAGCTTGTTGCATCATGAACATGAATCAAGTTGTAGGTATTGAAGAGTTAGTCTTTAGGGAAAAATGGCCAGGTAAATCTGTGTAACTTGATTTCAAATAGTGGATTTAGATTAATAGTCTTAGACCTTATGGTTTTTTATCTCCATGGTTAGTGTGGGGGTTTTCCATGTAAAAATCTTGTCTCATTGCATATCTTTATCTTCCTGCTTACATTCCGATTGATGATATTTTCTTAATTGATTAGTTAGTTAGTTATTGAATTTGTTAGGGTAGTTATCTTGGTGGTGGTGATAATTATCCCCGTAACTAATTATTATTATCCCTAACATCTCTTGGGTGATTTTTGGATATTAATAATTATATTATTTTATCCCAACTAATCACAAGTTTAAATAAAGAATTTAGGTATAACCCTTTTGGATATCTAGGATATCCCTACTATTTTAAAGGGTGAAGAAAAATTGGGATTTTATATAAATATTCATTAAAAAATTTTAATCACCCATTAACACACCCTTTTGGAACTTTTTTTAATAATCAATTGGAATTAAGTTTAGGTAAATATTCTGACTAAAAACTTCCGAACAATATTGAAGCTTTCATTTTTCATAATTAACAGTGGAGAGTCCACCCCCCCCCACCCCCCCCCCCCCCCCCCCCCCCCCCCCCCCCCCCCCCCCCCCCCTCCTCTTTTTTTCTTTCTTTTGTTTGCAACAATGAACAAAAAATAAATATATAATAAATTAAAATAATGTTGGTTGTTTACATCTTTTAGTTATTTTTTTTTATAACCATTAATATTAGAGAGTAGGGGAAATAATAGTCATATTTTTTTGAAATTTATTTCATTAGAACATGCACAATTTGTTAGTTTTTTTTTTAATGCTAAATGTGCAATAATACTATTTTCAAATATAAGCAACTTATATATATGTGTGTGTGTATTTTACTTTTAAAATTAAAAGGTAATATTTTGAAAGAAAAAAAAGAGAGATTCCATTAGGTGAAGGAAGATATGATAAATAATTTGGATGGTTTAATCCTACCTCAACTTTAGAAACTCTTTTCCCATATCACTTCTATAACTAAAAAATATTAATTATTCCTTAATCTCGTACTTGGGACGTTTATAGCATCCTTGATAAAAAGATAGTAGTAAAAATAATAATGATCATAATATGAAAATTAAGTTTTGAAGAGAATTAGTGAATTATTAGGCCATTTTATTTGTTGGCACTATTATTATACCATTAGTAGTTTAATTACATCCACTTCTTACTATCATTCATACAACTTACTTTCTAATTATCTAAATGAATCATATTTATTTTTGTTACTAAACATTTGGCCCTTTTTTTTATAAAAAAAATATCATAATTTTTACCCAAAAAAAAATGAATATTTTTCAAAAGTTTTATTAAATAAACTAAAGAAAATTTACCAAAAGAATTCTAATTATTAGCTTGGACAACTGGAGAAGCTTAGATACATTCCCTATGTTTAGGATCTTGGATGGTATTCAATGGAAATTATCAATAGCACAATTTTATGAAATAGAAAAAATTAAGGACCTTGGATGATGTTCAATGCGAACTATCAATAGTACAATTTCATAAAATGGAAATTTTTTTTTGATTAAGTCAAAATTCAAGGAAATTGAATGCAGTTCCACACTTATTTTGTTTGATATATCATATTGATTGAAAATTAGATAAAATAGGTAGGTGATGTGATATATGCGTTTTGGTTTGAGTTGAGAGACATGACATATACATAGTATGGATCCTAATTTTTTCTCCTCTTCACTTTCATTCATTTTTTCGTCTTTTATCTACCATACTTCAAATTTCTTCTGAAAAAAAGTTTCATTTGAAAAAATAAATTAAATTTTTAGGCAAAAAAGAAAAAAATTAATATGTATGTATAAAATATTATTTGAAATCATATTAATATCTAATTTTATACTCATTTAGGAATATAGGACTACCTCTCATCAGCATTGGACTAAATGGTGTATTTGATTCCATGAAAAAAAAAAAGAGTAAAGTTTTCTTTTTGGGATTTTCTCTCATTATCATATGTGGAATAAGTGAAAATGCACTTGAATAGCATATTAATGTCTCAATTCATCCAACCAGTAAAAACTCATTTTCTCCGATTTATCCCAAGCTTACACAAAGTTGAGTTAATCAAATTATATATAAATATTAAATTATTGAAATAATAAGATAATTGGTGGAAGTTGAGTTAATCAAATTATATATAAAGATTAAATTATTGGCATAATAAGGTAATTGATGTAAATATTTAGAACAATTCAGAGCATATTCCATGGAGGCTCCTTCAAAAATTTTTAATTTGTAGCAATTGACATTTTCTAAATTTAGAATAAAAATGTGAGATAGTATAATTTGTTAAGGTTAAAAATAATAATTATAATTTATCGATCTTAAAATAAAAAAATAAAATTATTACTTCATGTAATTTCTTTTCAATAAATATAAACCTTTTATAACAATTTCTAAATTTCTAGTACATATCCCATTAATGTATGTGCACAAAAGATACACAGACATGAATGTATGTATAAAAAAGATATCCAAGTAAGTCAGAAGTATATAAGTACAGTCCAAGAGGATCTTAGCATATTACAAACTTGAGAGTTTTAAAAAGATTTGGAAAGATTTCATATTTTAAACTAAAAAGATTTAGAAAAAATTTCTATTTAACATTCTTAATTTTAAATCCTTAAGTTAAAATTCCTTTCCAAATTATTTTTATTATTTAGAAATATTTTTTTTTAATTCTCAATTTAAAATTCTTTCCAAATAATTGATTTTTTTTAACTCAATTAAAACTTCAAATTTAACCCTTCCTTAAGAAAAACTAATTTGCCTTTACTCAACCCTTTTTAGACTTACTTGTGACTTTCCAATTGAGTGAATAACAACCTTGAACCTTCAATGGAGAGTAAGTCACTATCTAAAAAGTTTCCTAAACTAGAAAATAATTGGAACAAAATTGCCAACATATAATATAGACTCATTGTCTTGACAATCTCCCCCTTTGGCAATTTTGTGACAAAACATCGTTACATAAACCCTTCAAAACTCTCATAATGGAGTTTACATAACACTTAAGAATACTCATCTAAAAACGATTCATTGGAAGGCAATGCATCAACTTGTAGTACACATCTCCCAATCCTATATCTTACACACATACAAACAACTATACCAAAGGTAAAGCATTGTGTGGGATAAAATATAATCAAGAAAGCTAAACAAGATAGTGAGAAGCTATACTTAATGCATTAAAGGAAGCAAAATAGTAATTAATGTAAGGAAAAAAAAATTCCCCCTAAAATGAAAATTCTCACCCTTTTTAAACTTACTAATATATATATATATAAAGACACTGAAGGCTTTAAGAAGGAATAAAGACACTAAAGAATAGTAAAGAAACAAAAAGACCAATGAGATAACGGTTAAAGACATGAAGACAATTCAAGAGGTCAACTTAGCATAAGATTAAATCCTAGAGCTAGACTAGGAAATTAGAATGAAAGAGTAATAAAACAAGTAGAATACCCAGAAAATACAATTTAACCAAAACAAGAATGATATCCCAAATTAAAAGAATAGAGTAAATCCCAATCTCAGCTCAGAAACTCAATGCATAACCATAAGAGCATAAGAGGATCAACATAGAAACATAAACATTGATGTTCAAGGGAAAAACAACTTATTGTCTAGTTCTGTTGGAGACCCTCCATTTTGTCATCTTAGAATATCTTTTTGAGTCGTTTTCAAGCCTCCATTAATGGTTCTATGTAATTCACTTTGTCATTGGTTTTGGATCTCTTTTGGAGATATGCCTTGGAGAAGTTTTATGGTTTCCTAGTGTGATTTTAGTTACCTTCAAATTTTAGTTTAAGATCTTGTTTATCTAAGTGAATTTTATTTATTTAGTTTTTTTTTTAGCTTGGTCTTTCTTTTTATAGGATAGTTCTTTTTTTTTTTTTAATTAGTTTTTATTTATTTATTATTATTATTATTATTTTTTTTTAAAGATTGGCTTCATTTTAGATTAATTCGCTTAGTCTTATTTTAGAAGAATACTTTCGATCTTTTTTTAATTAGATTAATTCATTTGGTATCATTTTTAGACGAATTCAATCAGTTTTGTTTTAAATTAAGTCATCTTAATTCTTTTTATTATAAAATTCATTTCATGGTTTTGAGAGTTTTCAGTTGTTCTCCTATTTCTATTGGGGAGTGCAGGAGGATACCATCAGTGGATGACCATCTTACCATGGCAGGAGCATCACGTGTCTTCTATAGAATTCCCATCACCATGCATGGATCCATTTGAGGGGCACTATCAGCAACTTGGGAGAACCTTCACCAGATGTCCCAAAAAGCATCATTACATGGCCACAGAAAACATTGTGATCACCACACATTCTAGATAATTCACACGTGAGGGGCGTGCATGCATTTGGAGTTGGTGAGGGTTATTACGTGAGGAGGTGGCGCCAAAGATCACGCATTTCTAGAGGAGGAGGCTCTCTGGAAGACTCTAGAGGGGGGTTATGGACTCTTCTCAGGGTGGACAGATCATCATACATTAGAGGAGAGTTCTAGAAGCTCCAAATTTCGCAGGGAACACAGGTCACTGGCAAGGCATCATTAGGAGACTATCACGTTGCAGGAAGGTGATGGTCACACATTACTGAGATTTTTTCTGGATGATTCTAGAGAATATCGAAGGACATCACGGTTTTAGGCAATCAGAGGGAGAGAATGCACAACTGTGGACATCTTCATCTGTGGGAGATTCCAGAAAACCGACGTATGAAGGACCTTCATGAACAGTTTTTAAACCATTATCGACTTGGAGGATCATCTCCATTTCTTCTGAAAACTGGAGATCGCCTCAACCTTGGGAATTTTATAGAGTCTGCAAGCGATCCATTATCCTCAAAGTAGCTAGAGGTAATTCATGGCTAATTCTTATGGAAATAATGAAGATATAACATATGCATATTGGCTACAAAAAAAAAAAAAGGTCATGTTGGAAAAATACTTCATCAGATTTGGAAGAAGATTAAGGTAAGTTTGCTGAACTTTAGTCTTAATTTTGTTTTTCTTCTATTATAAATTCTCATTGATTTCAAATACCTTAGATTAGGTTTGGGTGTGGACAAATCGGGCCAAAATGAGTGTTGTTAGAATTTGACATTTAGGAAATTAGGTGATTGAATGTTGATTGTTTGATAAATTAAAGTTGTGGTTGAGTAATTTTTCTTCAAATTCTTTTACCAATATAAGCCATTAGATAATCAAATGACAATTGGCTTTAGATGAAAATTTTAATTTGATTATGACTCTTTGATTTTGTGTTTTAATATTTGTAATTCACTTTCATAGTTCACAAACACATACTTATATTTTTTCTTGATAGTTTGTATTTAAGATTTCATGGGTTCTAATATATTTTAAAAATTATTTTTTTAAATCTTTTTTCTAATTAAATCAATCCTTAAACTTCTATTTAAAATTCATCTTAGTTCCTTTCAATATGAAATTTCAATTTTCCAAATGACAATGCAACCCTATTTTATTGGGTATGCATACTAAAAAAGGTTTTCAAATGAATTTTGATCTTGAGTAATACATGAATTAAATTTTTTAGCTCCAATCAATGAAGTCACTGTTAACCTTGGTGAACTTATAATGATCATTCAAGGTAAAGAATTATGGATAAATTCGTGGAAATTAAAAAGGGATTTGATAGATCCCTACATACAAAGTTTTCCAAAATTTGGATTCCTATTGCCATTGTTGATTGCCCAATGCACCTAAAGATCCCCTAAAATTATTTCGATGCTTGGATATTGTTCTAAACTCATCAAATGTATGATTTTTTATTTTATTTTTAAAAATAGTTCTCCGATTAATAAATTTAATTTATGCATGCTATAGAATTTAGTCTTGTTTTGGACCTTTTAGGATATTTTGATGAACTAGAATTAATTGAAACTTTATTAAATTGTTTAGTCACTTGGATAATAAACTAAACATGTATGAGATATTTCCTAAAAAATTTTGTAATTAAATTCACATTCTAAGTAATTTTTTAAAGATTTATTTTGTGAACCTTTTTATTCTAATTGCATGCTGAAATTCTCGTACAATGCTTGATTTGTTATTTAATTTGGTGTTGTTTAGTATATCTTTACTTGATCTTGACTTTTTTTATTGTAATATAGGCATAATTAGGATGTTACATAAATTTTTTCATGATGAAACATTGTTTTTAGGTATTTATTTATGATTTTACTAAAGCAATTGACTTTAAATCACTTTATTTCATATTTTGACTTAGTCACTAATTTTGGTATTTTAAGCTCTCCTGTAAATTAGTTTATCTTTGATAATAAATTTTGTGTATATCTTATATGATAATTGATATTTTTAACATTCTTTTCATTTCATTTGAACCATAGATATGCCATGTAAATTAGGGCTTACTATCATAGTTATTTATTGTCATGATTTATTTTACTCGCTCTAGTTATATGCAGACATATTGAAAGCTATAAATGCAATCAAGGTATGTCCTTTGTTTCCTTTATTTCTCTATCTCTATAAATAGACATGTTGTGTTTGTAAACATCTTTATGCTTGGTTATACTTTCCTATGCTTTAATCATTGCTTGGTTTTCTGGAATGATATGAATTGCATGTTATATTATTTATTAAACTAACTTTAGTTTTTTCATGAAAGCACTTTGAGTTTTGGCTCAAGTATGCTCATATCCTTTTCTTTTACATGTGATTGATTTCCTTTGATATGTTTGGTTTGGTGTGAATAGCATCCTATAAAGCTTTAGGCATAATCACTTTTATTATCTTTGGTATCCACTAATTTACAAATCAATTATTATAGTTAATTTAACTTATTTAGTATAGACATGTTTTAAGGCTTAAAGGGGTGCAACCTAGTAATACCTTCCCAAAGTGTAACCTGACCCCCAAAATTAGACACGGTTTTCAAAGACATGTTTTTTCCAAAATAAGGAGCATTTTTAGGGTTATATTTATTATTTTGTTTTATCTTTAAAATATAAATATAAAATAAGTGGTGACTCCAATATTTTTATAAAAATTATTTTTTTCATTAAAAAAATGAGTCTCACCATCGAGTGGAAACACATGTGAAAAATGTAGGTCTAGATATATATTTCGAGATTGAATTCTTAGAAGAAATCAAGTCATGCCTTTGGTCAAATTAAGAACACATCCAATCGATTTGTTCTAAGATAATTGTATTTCTATTTAATACGACATTGTTGATCTACATACAACACAACTTAACTTCCCTTTAATTTGATATCCCTTGTTTTTTTTTTGTTTGAAAATGGAGGCATTATAAACCATGATTCTATATATTTTTCTTTATTTGTATTCATGTTTTCCTTTGTATCCACTTTTAGGGGTGTTTCCAAATGTTGCAAGTGAGCAACATATATTTAAAGATGGAATCTTGGAAAGTATACAAGAGTTAATCTTAGCTAAGAACTCAATTTTGCATTAACTCACTTTGGGAAACAATAATATTGATCTTAGCCAAACAAGGTATGTGTACAATAAGATTTAGACATGACTTTTAATCCTTCCAAAGAAATCAAAATATACTTTATTAGTTAAACTTAAGAAGTTTCCCTTTTGATCAATCACAAGATGCAACTTTAGTTTATTTTCCACTATACAATGATGTTTATTCATCTTGAATCTTATACCTTAAAAGAGATTAACAAATATCTTAGGAATATTGACATCAAATCTTGTAGATTTAATATATTTCTCTAGGTTAAACACTCGAGATGTTACAAATCATGCTAATTAGGCAACTAACAAGGGTATCCAAAATTTCCATAAGAAGAATTGGTTTAGGCCAAGGAGTAGAAAGAAAAAAATTAGTATAAAAAACATGAATCCTTAGGCTTACACCCAATTATTTTTAAGTAATAGAAGAACCCCCCTTAAACAAGAAGCTTACTTTCATTAAAAAAATAATAAATAAATAAATTAAAAAGAAATCATGAGAGAAGAAAAGACTTCTAAACAGAACATAGCTCTAGGAGAAAAGATAAATCAATACAAGAGTGTCCCATGCTATGGAGCGATGAGCTAAGTAGAGGTAGAGACTCTTAAAGATTTCCTAGAATCCAAATTCCTAAGAGAATATAAAGGAACATCTTCAAACATTATTAAGCCCTTATTTTGGACATGTGTTAGGGGTGTTTTTCTAATTCTTAAACTTAATATTTGTTCTTCTTATTTTCCACTATTTAGAATATTGTTTTTTAGAGAATTAAAATCATTCACAAGTCTATTCAATTGAGACTCATACCTCTAAAGAAATCTGGTGTGGCATCTATGTTGTGTATGTCTAGACATCTTACAATGTGTACAAAGTGAAGGAGTGTTGGTAGGTGCTACTTAGCCAGGGGTTTCATCTTTGCCTTTAACAAAAACAATTTCTCCACTAATAAGAGTTTCAACTTTATTCACATACCCCAAACCTCTCTTATCACCATGGGTTTTACATTTATCAAAGATTACATTAAGTACTTTAGTTCTAGGGCGAAAGATTTCATTAACAAAAGAAGAGGATTTCATTGTTTCAATATCTAGAATGAGAGCATTATTTCTCTCAAGAAAAGAATTATGTTTAGACTTGAGAAATCATTTTTTTTTTCAAGGCAACTAGTCCTTTCCTCATTAAGCAATTCAATCTTAGCTTGTGGGCATGAAGAATATCATGATTTTTTAAATATTTTTTAATAAGATTCTCACTCTCAACAATTAGATGATTTTGATAAGCACCATTTTGTTCATCAGTCTAATCACAATAATTGTCACTGTCACAATCACTCTCATGCATATAAATAAAGGCACTTTCTTTTACTCCAAAGGGGGTAGAGAAAGGGAATGGGGAAAATTGAGACAAATCTCATTATCGATGAGAAGGTTTCCTCATAGTCACACCCTCTCTTTGAGTATAACTTTTAACCATGACTCTCAATAGTCTTGAGCCCAAGTGGAAGTTCAACAAATTCTCAAAAGAAGTACTTTCTCATAGACTCATTGCAACTTTGCACATTTCACAAGTAAATGATGAGAGGCTACCCAATATGTAAACATGTAAACTTCCCCCTAAGTAATAGGGAACAACTCCACCTTTGGTCCTACCCAATACTCATCATCCAATGTAAATTTTTCAATCAATAAAATTAGCAATGATCATTGAAATCACAACCAAAACTTCAAAAGAAAAATGATAATAGTAAAATATTTGTTTAAGCAAAACATGTTCCTTATTATATTCATTTAATTAGTAAGAACTAAATCATCAAATTTTGATGAATTGTAACCATTACTCACACTTTCTAGGGCACCAATATTAAGGAGGCAACTATACGCACTATATATTTCAGCAACTAGTAGTAACAATTGCGATTATATTCACAATCATTGACATCACAACATTTGATGATTTTTTAACTGAATAGAAATCTATGGAAAAATTTACATAGGATATACGAACTCTATGTCTGCACCATCACCACATACCACAAGTACAAATTGGCCTTCATGGATTACAGGGGCGGCAATCGTGCTGCCAAATCAACATGTGTGGCATGATTATCACTCTTAATATCAATTAACATATGGATGAATCAAAGAGAATGAATTAATTTTCGAAATATATAAATCCTTACTATTCTCCACCCAAGCCAGTTTCCACATGAAGTACAGTAGACAGAAAACGCATCCACATGACTCCCTGTAGGATGCTCACCAACATATAGACGACCATGAAGACGATCTTGCATCACACCGATACTGCCCACTTGAGCATCAGAAATCTTATAATTAAAACAATCAACAACGTTTAATTCTGATAGCATGGGAACCTTACACGCGGCCATCAAAGAGGAGCTGAGTCATGGAAAATGGAAAAAGATCATACAAGAACAGCAAAGAAATTAATTAATTAATTAAGCATCAAATCTTAATTAAAATCACAAATGATGTATATAACAGAAAAGAAACTAACTGAATAAAATTGTTATCAAAAGCAATGTAACTATGGCAACGGATGCAGCGAGAGTCAGCAAGAAAGTGGTGGGGCATCCAGAAAGGCTTCAAGAGCAATAAGCATACGTGCAGTTTCTGGTGGAAGCGCCATTGGAACTTGGAATATCAAAGATTAACAGCTACTCTTCTTGACGGATCCTGCAGTATGAATCTTATATAGGAAACGAAGCAAATAAACTTGAAATGGATCTCTACAGAAAGAAAGAAAGTAAAGCATTAGGAGAATTTTTCCGGAGTGATGACCAAAAAGACAAGAAATTATTGAATGTGAAATCAACTACAGCCAAGTAATCAGATTCTTGAAAACTGGCAAACTTCAATTCAATTTTCTGGAGAAAGTGAGCGAAAGTGATAGAGAAATAGTTATGAATCTTATATAGGAAACAAAGCACATAAACTTGTAATGGATCTCTACAGAAAGAGAGAACGAAAGAAAGGAAGGAAGAAAAGGAAATCTGATTAGAATGTACACATATTGGATTAATTTGAAAGCAACTGCTTCCATGTGAAGAGGGAATCTGATTAGAAAAAAGAAATTAACAACTCCCAAGTGAAATTGAGTTTCAGATTCTTGACCAAGAAACTGAGAAAGACACAGTCGTGGATCATACTTGTCAATCACGGCTAATTAACCTGTCAAGGATATCCAGAAAAAGAAACACAGGATTAAAGAATTTGTACCTGATAGATGATGAAGACTGAGAAAAAATTGATGAATGTGAAATCAGCCAACACTGGACCCTACTCCAACACAAGATCTCTTTCTTCGCTGAAATCACCGCTCTCGACCCTTTATTCACAGCCAAAAGTGTTCAAGTATGAGATGATGAGTTTTGTTGCTGCTGAGGCTATCTTTATAATGTTTGGGCTATTTTGATAGGTTGTAATATTTCAAATACTCTTGATCATTTTTTATTTTAGCTAATTTTCAACTTTGTTTTTTAATAATTAACGGTTGTGAAGTGAGGTTACATTTCTTTATCAAGGAAAAAAAATGAAAAAAAAAAATTATAAAGAAAAATAATGTTGGTTTTATTGACCATTAATAAAGAGTAGGGGAGAGAATAGTTATATTGTCTTGAAATTTATTTTATTAGAACAAGCACAATTTGTTGTTTTTTCTTCATTTTTTAAAGGTAATATTTTGAAATCTTACGAACAAATTAAATTTGAAAATAAGGATTGCATTAGGTAAAGGAGGATATGATAAATAATTTGGATTGTTTAATCTTAATTGTTATGCCATTTTATTTGTTAGCACTATTAATATACCATTAGTAGTTAATTACATCCACTTCTTACTATATTTCATACACCTTTCTCATTATTTAAACTTGTCATATCTATTTTTGCTAACTAAATATTTGCCCCCTTTTTAAAAAATTTAAAAAAGAAGGAAAAATTAGTAACAAAATCACACTTTTTACCAAAAAAAAATTAATATTTTTCAAAAGTTTTATTAAATAAACTAAAGAAAATTTACCAAAAAAATTCCTACATGACCGTACCAAACACATTGAGGTGGATCAACATTTTATCAAATAGAATCTTGAAGAAAAAGTGATTCAATTTCCTTTCATCAGGTTAGAAGATCAACTCAGAGATATGCTTATTACAAAGGTTGTTTCAATTAAAAGCTTCCATGGCTTACTAGACAAGTTGATCAGTAGAGACATTTATACACCAACTTGAGGGGCCGTTGGCATGAGTTGTAATTCCTTTTTTAACTTCGAGTGATTATAGGACTAATTAGTTGTCATAGTCATTATAAATCCCTTGTATTCTATTAGCTTGATTTCTTTATGGGGTGTAGTCTTGTAAACGAAAAATCGAACAAAAATATACTTGCTCCGATTTATCATAGTAAAGATTTATCATATAAATTGCTTTATAACTCATAAATTAATTAATTTTATTTCATACATAAAATACATATGAGTTCTAATTTTTTAATATATTAATAGGCTATCAAATTTTTTTATGTATTTATAATTTAAAAAAGGGAAAAGAGAAAAACCCCTAAAGATTAATTAAGTTAGCTTATTATAAGGATTTAATTTTTTTTCATAAATTATAAATTTTAAAAAACTTTTTATCATCTTAATAAATTAAGTGGTTTTTAATTAACAAAAAAAGAAAAATAAAAAGTTGGACAAGTAATTTTATTTTGGAGTGTGGAGCCTTTTTTTATTAAACATAGTTGAATAAATTTTTTTAATCATTTTAATATAAGTACATGAGTTAAAAATGGGTACTTCAATTATAAATTATTTACAGTTCAATTAGATCTCATTTATATGTTAATGAAATTGCTCATTATATTCATTGATTAATCTTGATTCAAGCTAACAATGTCTTACCAAAAAGAAATGTATTCTATATCTTATTAAAGGATTCTATTTAGAGAATATTTAAATAAAAGAATTTGGCTAATAACTATTATTCATAAAATCTTTTGCCCCATTCCTTCCAAAAGTTAATCTCTAATCACTTTCTAATAAATTAGTAAAAATTTTCTTTGCCATAAATAAATATTAAATAACATAATAATAATAATAATAATAATAAGGAAGGAACTCTCCTTTTTGTATGATAGAGTGAATGGAGCCCTCAAATATTATGCTAGAGATTGTCCCATTAAAAAACAACTTGATTGTTTTGAGATTGAACTGCAATAAATAAATAACATTTGAATAAAAGTTAATTACCATATTAATCCAAAATGCATATCTCATATAATGTGTTACGTTTCAAGATTTGAGATTTCATGACATCTATTAATTCAAATTAGATCATTGAGCTTTCTCAAAGGATTAATTCTTTGGTGCAAACATATTATAGAGGATAGAAACTATATATAATTATTAAGTCTTGAAACATCTTATGTTTCAACACTTCTTATATCTATATCTTGAAGTATGAAGTATGAAGTATGATTAGTTCCCTCATTCCACTGGATGTTTCCAACTACCTGTCGTCGCATTTTTATCCATCACATATAGTCTTCATAAGTTCATCTCTATCCATAACATTTTCCCACCTGAAATATTTATAAAGATAATTTTAATAATTTCTTTATATTATAAGAAAATATAATATCAAAATGATCAATTTTCAATGTGTGAACAATTCGAAAAATTGATAATAGAGTTCAAGTACTTTTTATTTATGGTCTTATCTTAATTTATGTATAACTTGTAATGAAATCTTAGCTTGCAAGATTTCATGCTTTCTCTACTACTCTTATAGATGTTGCCTCCAATAGCCATTCCAACACCATCCAATGTCACATCAATAATGAGTAAGTTTTACTTTTTTTTCTTGTAAGATTGACCTTTTTGCAAATCTCTACCTATTGGCTTTATGCCAAAAATTCAAGACTATGTAACATTTAGATTAAGAAGAAGAAAATTGGCTTGTATAAATTTTGATTGTCTATATATGTAGAGGTAATGTGACCTTTGGACTAGTCCTAAAACAAACTTTGGGTATACTTATTGGTGGTAATCTAAAAACTCAAGTGGATATTGTCCATCTCTATTGCATTTCATGTCAAACTTTTGTTGTGTGGAGTATCATATATTTTGCTTTATATCTCACAAATTAATTAATTTTATTTCATACATATGAGTTCTAATCTTATAGGTGAATAATATCTCATTCAGGTTTGTGAGCAAAGACAACACATATGAGTTCTAATTTTTTAATATATTAATAAACTATATATCAAACTTTTTTATGTATCAAAATTTAAAAAAAAATGAAAAAAAAGGGAAAAAAACCCCTAAAGATTAGTTAAGTTATCTTATTATAAGGATTTAGTTTTTCCGTAAATTATAAATTTTTAAAAACTTCTTATCATCTTAATAAATCAAGTGGTTTTTAATTCACAAAAAAGAAAAATAAAAGTTGGACAAGTTTTTTTTTTTTACTAGAGCATACATTTAACAATATTTGTATATTTTGTACCTAAATGGCTTCAATCTAACACATACCTACATATATACATACGTACATATATATATATATATATATATATATATATAATCCAAAGTGGGTTTTATATGATTTCAATTAATAAGTAATTGATAATTTATATATGCCATCAATAAAATGAATTTATAAGACTCCCAACTTTTGAGGAAATATCACCTAAAATATACTCAAAGAATATTTTGTGGTTATTTAGATGAAGTATTGGATATGATGAATTTCTCAAGTAATCTAATTTATCTTTAACAATAGGATAATAATTTAACCTCTTTTTAAAAAAATGTTAATTTCCGTTATTGAATATTTTTTCTCTTTCTCTAGTATATTGAAGCCAAAAAAAAAAAAAACAAAAAAAGGACTTATTCATATAAATAGTACTACCTTTAGGACTAAATTTAAATTTTGAGTGGACCCAAATCATATCAAAATACATTCTCCATGTCATATGTGCCAACATCAAGAGCAAGTTTGTAATTAAAGAATTCCAATTTTATATTTTATATTTTAAATTTTAAAAAGAATTTCAAATATCAAATAAGTAAAATCCTCTCTAAATTTTCCTATCAATAAAGGAGCTTTCTTTTACTTCAAAAGGAGGGAAGGGAATTGGGCAAATTGAGGCAAACCTCATTATCGATTAAAAGGTTTCCCTATACTCTACATCCTCTCTTTGAATGTAATCTTTGGCCATGAGTCAAGCATTATACCTCTCTATTGAACCATCTATCTTGCATTTGACCTTGAGAACCCACTTGCTCCTAATTATTTAAGTTGAAAATGGAAGTTCAACCAACTTCCAAATGGAGTTGGTTGTAGCTTTTCACATTTCACAAGTAAAGGAGAGATTCCTTGAAGTTCCTTGGCATATCATCATCATCATCATGCAAATCATACATGAAAACTTCCCCCTTATAGGGAACAACTCCACCTTTGGTTTTACCTAATACTCGTCCAATGCAATTTTTTTAGTCAATAAAATTAGAAATGAGCATTGAAATCACATTCCTTAGTGACTAAATTATTAAAATCAAATGAAATGTAATGGTGAAAATGTTTCACATCTCCAAGTTATGTGAAAAATTATTCAAATATATCCACAGTTAATATTTGACGAAAATAAATGATTTTGTATCATATTTATCAACATATAACAAATTAGAGATAAAATTTTAGGATCCTTTATTTAATTGAATGAAAATCTTACCTTTATCCTTAACTGGTACTATTGTGTCATTTCCAAATTTTACCTCTAAATTAAAAGTCTATCTAACTTGGAAAGCATCTCTTCCCTACCACACATATGACTACTATAGATTGTATCCAAAAACCATGTACTTTTGTTTTCATTCTTTCCAACACTAGCTAATAAGAAGGTCTCTAAATTTTTACCTGTACCTCTTATAGCATTAGCCTAGAAATTCCTGTCATTCGATCTCCAAGCCCTACGTTTTAACTTGCAATGACCATATTGTTTTTCAATTATAATATTATATATGAGATTTATTATTTCCTTTAGTTGAAATATTACCTCTTCCTCATTTTTAGCCTAATTTGGAATTTCCTTGTCTATTTTTCAATTCTAACCTTTCTTACTTGATTTAGAATTATTTTGAGACTCATTTTTTCTCTTCTTAGACTTACTTGGCTTTTTAGTGCTTCTTTCACCTCAATTTGAGACCTTTCATCCAAGCGTTGTTCATGGGCTTGCAAGGAACCTATCAATTCATTTGATGTCATAGTACTATGATCATTCAATTCTTCAATTATTGTTACCTTATACTCAAATTGCATGGTTAAGGTTCACTATTACAAAAATTCAAAATAATGATGTTTGATTCCTTGACACTTTTAAAAAGCGTCATTATTTAGATTATAATGTTATATTCAATGGCGCTTATTAAAAGTGTCATTGTTTAGTGTAATATTTTTCAATTCATGGTGCTTATTAAGAGTGTCATTGTTTGATAAGAGCCATCTAGGCATAACTTGGTATATAATGACAATTTCGTAGCATTAATAATGTACCTTGGTACTTTTCTAAAGCGTCATTGAATTATGGGTATAAATATATGTCCCTAAAATATTTCTTCCCCTCCACGATCTCTCACCCGCTAAACATTTCCTCAACCATTTCAAACCAAACCCCCCCCCCCCCCCCCCAAATGCTCATCCAAAATCAACCCATGAGCAAGACTAAATGGGGAGTTGTAGGAGACTTACTAGTGGGCATCATCACACATCCTTCCCCTATCCTTCTTCATTCCTAAACCCTAACTTTGACAAACCCTATTTAGGAAACTTATCAAGTTACCCATGTAGTTCACCCCGGATTGAAGCTTTTTTTTTTGCAAATTGATTAATATCTGTCAATCTCTAGTGACCCAAGTGGCATGAAAAACATGTATTTGCGTTATAAGGTTCTTAATCCAATTATTGTGGGTGACAGATATGGGGTTCTTGATCTAGCTATTGTGGGAGAGGCTTGAGGTGGCCATAGGGCATCATCTTGCCCAGATCTAGAGTTACAGGGTTCTTAATCCAGTTATTGTGGGTAACGGATATGGGGTTCTTGATCCAGCTACTATAAGCAAGGGTTGGGGTAGCCATAGGGCATCATCTTGCATAGATTTGTAGGGAAGAGTCTCACATGGGTTAGACTATTGTGGTTCATGGTGGAGTTGGTCATCATCGAGGATAATATCCAAGAGGTGATTCTAGCTATAGGTTTCTATTGCCTTGGGCTAGAGTTGAAGTTTGGTAAGTCTTTTTGTTTCTTGATTATTTAATAGGGGTTTCTTTGATTCTTTTATTATGAAAAGTTTTATTCTTTTGTTTCTTGAAAACTATTGGGTGAGGAAGTTGGAAGTTGTTTTTGCAGTTGTTATTGCAACAATGGTCCTTTCATTCATTTGGATGTTGGGTGACACTTAAACCCATTGGAAAGGAACTTTTAATAGGCAAGAAATTCATTTTTTATATGAAGTGTTTTCCACCATGTTTTTATGAAATATTTTCTTAAGTTGCATCCTTAATAAACTGACTTTGACTTTGAATCTATTTCTAGGGTTGTGGTTCCAAATCTTAGCTCAAAAATAATTTGACAATCAGTAGGAGTTGTTAGTTGTGTTATAATGGCTCACAATGTATTTTTGCATTCTGCTTTGGTACAATGAAGGAAGATTGACCCTTAAAGTTCAGGTTCAAGAGGCACTTAAATGGTATTTAAGTGAGTCTCCTGTTATCCTTCTCATTTCTTTAGTGATTAATTTGTTTGTGACAATTGTTTTTGAGAAGGGATTTTATGGTAATAAATAGACAAGTCTACTTATGGTAATTCATTTTTTAGAAAGGAGTTTATTGGAATTATATTAAACTAAAATCTACTTTTAACAATTTATATTGAAATTTAATTTCTTTAAAAATAAATTCCTTTATTTTAGATATTTAATATAGTAAAATAAGAATCAAAATAAACTTTCATTCATTTATAAGAACCATAAATAGTAATTTAAAGCTAAAAAAATTTTATTATATATATTTTAAAAGTATTTATGACAAAAAAATTGAAGTTTTTTGTCATTGTTAATTAAGTACCCATTCTTAAAAAGTTTTATCAAAATTTTAAAGTGATGCAATTCATTTTCTTTGGTGCACTTGGTTATTTTTTAAACTATTTCTGTTTGAAAGGCATGGTGAATTACACTTGGACTGAAGTTTTCTCTTTTCATGTGCTTTTATTAGTTAAAACTTGTTCCCAACGAGTACACTATAAAAGGAGAAATGTGTATTTTATTGACTAATTTTAATAGGCAGAAAGATAAAATGATGTCATTAGGTTGCCCATGTTTCTCTCTTATGTGCTGTAAGTCTACCCTTCTTGAATTGGATCATTTTCTTTGAAGAACGTGTTAGTGCACCATATAGAATAATAAACTAAGGTAGTGTTTGTTTTTTTACTTAATTCTAAATAGAACCTTAATGCTTAATAGTGTTAAATATCAGGTTGTTTGTTTTTATAGTTTTTATTTATTTTTATTTTTTTATAATCGTGGATGTCCAGGCCACGAACTGGTGACCATTGGGGAGCAAACCCAAGGTTGAACCAACTGAGCTACCCCTTAGGGTTGTTTTTGTAGTATTTTATTTCTATTAAGTATTAAAAAGTAAAGAAAAATCAATATGTTATTTTTCTATTTAGAAAAAGCTACATATTTTGGCTTTTTCTATTTAGAAAAAAGTTTATAATAAGTTATGAAAAAAGTAGAAAAATAAACAACCTAAATTATGAAAATAAATTGCTTTCAGTAAAAAGCCAAAAAAAAAAAAACACCAGCTAAGTGTCCTCTACTCTTCTCTCCACATAAATTTAAAGAAAATTTACAGCATTTTCTTTTATAAGGGTCACCTTTTTTAAAGTGATACACAACATGTGTATTAATTATGACCTTTCTTGCTTCAATTGGTTGAACTTAGTTTTTGTAATAAATTTTTTGAATTAAAACTATGGTTTGAATTCTAAAACTTTAAGAGAAAATAGGGACTTAGCTTCAAAGATATAACATTTGAGATTGCTACTCACTATGGATGTATTTATGTTTAACAAAATTAAAGAACTGTTTGATTGTTTAGAAATAGTTTAAAATAATCTTAAAATGGTAAAATTATGAATATATTATCATTTTTTCACATTACCCTGTAATTAATATGGTTAGTATAAAATGTATAATAATTAATTAATATTGTATCTAAACTAAAAAAAAATGAGAGTAACAAAATCTATTTGTGCTTTTACTAGGATTTTTATATGTTTTAAAATTCTCCTAATCATAAATAAGATTAAACTTGACATGATTTACTTGTTTTTAAGTAGTGAAATTTCTTATTTACATGTCCTTTTTTTTTTCTTTTTCTTTTACTTTATTATTATTATTATTATTATTATTATTATTGTAGAAAAGAAGAAACTCTTGTTTTGTAGTTAATAAAGTTTTGTTTTATATTTGAGTTGTTTTTGGGACATTTAGGAATAACTTTATTGATTTTAATTTAAACTTTAACAATAATTAATTAATTGAATATTTTAAATATTTAGTTTCATGATCGTGAGTGGGGCAATCATGCATGATTGCGTCCATAGAAGTGATTTGAAGATACATGACAAGTATGTGTGAACACTTTCTAGCTATATTTGTATGCATGCATATACTCGAGGACTTGGTAGGGAAGGTTATATTTAGGGTTATGAGACTTGCAAAAGGTAATTGTGTTTTTTCTAATATTTGAATTTAGTATAAATATTTGTAATTTCCTATCTATTTGATTCTTCTATCATTTCAGTTGTGGAATGCCTTAGGTAGGAGACAAAATGAAAGAAAATTTGAGAAATTGAGCCTTTTATGACTTTATTATTTTGCAAAAAAGGTAATTTTGCTCTTTCTTTCTTTTGAGTTAACAATTTCATCTTTTATTTTATGACCCACTGAGCTCTTCCCTCCCTCTCCTCTGCCACCACATGTCCTTCTTTATACTTCCCTACAAATTCAAAATTTATTCAATTTTGCATTACATTGTTAGAGTTTTAAAGTCTGTAATTATGAAAATACATATATATTGTATCTTTCTTATTTTTACTATATATATATATATATATATATATATATATATATATATATATATATATTATTTAGTTAGTAATTTTGTTATGTCCTTACTAATTAAATGTAACTTCCTTGGGTCTTATTGTTTTCAAGACAACTTTGGACTTCATCAAATTTATATTTGGATTATTTAGACTTGTAAAATTCAAGGTAAGTACGTATTTATGGTTGGTAAAGTTTTTCCTAATACAAGAAATTAGGAAGAGTATTTATTTATTTCACAAATAAATCTATACTTCTTCCTTTTTTAATACATAGTCATGTGTAGGTCTTAAAAAATAAAAAATAATAAAAAAAACAAAAAAAAACTCACATATTCTTATGTGGTTGATTCTTCCTTTTTTCTAATTTTACTCCTCTTACCTAAAGATAATTAGCTCCATAATTTTGTAGTGCAAACTTGTAAACAACCACTCAATAATAGTGTTTCAAGTGTGATTTATACTTAAATTGACTATGTCTTTTTCTTCAAACTGGTTTTCCTATATGACAATTTAATATGGCTCTTGCAATTGTTAAATAATCCAAGTTGTTAGAGTTTCTCTTCTATAGAGTTTCTTCATATCTTGGCTTGAATTATTCCTAGAACTATTCATCTGATATTTTCTTTGTATATTTGAAATTTTCATGTTTACTACACTATTTGAACATTTATTTTAGGTTAATTGTTTATATCATTTTTCATTTATTCTATTTTATTTTGAAGTATCATGATTCGTGATTTTTAACTTTTTGATGTTATATCATATTTGGAAATATATTGCTCTTGAAGATTTTTTTTATTTTTTATTATTGATGAAACATTTTGTATAATTTTATTATAATGTTTCTATGCACAACTAGTGAGAGATATCTTATCCTCATGTGATAATTAGCTCTAACTATTTTTCTTAGACTCATTTTCATTTTCTCAAAATTTTCTACATTTCATTTGACATTGGTTCTAATTTTTTTCCTCAATTTTTTGTAAGGGTTATAGTTTTAATTATACTTATTGGTTGTTGCAAGTATAATTTAGAGATTTTCTATTCTTCATATCTTTGTTTGTAGGTTGCAAAGGAAACTGGAAAAAGTCGATGCCAAAACCATTGAAGATTATATCAATCAATGAACTCATTAAGCAATTAAATTAGGCTTTTGTAGATTATGGTTTATCGATCTTAATAGTTATTACACTAATGTTTGTTCTTTTTTAAAGGAATAAAATTTTTTTGTTGTAAATATTTTGATATAATTAACAAATTTGCATGTAATTATTTTTCCTAAGTAGTTACATTAATTGTTCAACTAGATTGTTGTATATCAATATTTGAAGATATTTTAATTAGAAAACTTCAATTTAATTTTATAGCTTATAATTTTTAATTTTATTTAATTATATAGGAAATCCATTATTTTAATAACAAGATATAATTATTATTTTTAATTGCAAATGTGTCAAATATGACACTTCTAGGAGTGTCATTGATAAGAAAAAAAATCAAAGATGATGCTTTTAAGAGTGTCAAGATTGGTAAGTTTATAAAAATTATTTTAGAAAAAAATGTTCAAACATGATGTTTTTACGAGTGCCATTGTTAACAGTATTCAAAGATGACACTAGTTTGAGCGTCATTGAATGCATTAATCAAAGATGATGCTTACTAGAAGCGTCATTGTTCACTAACGCATATAATGACAGGATAGAAGATGATGCTTACTAGAAGCGCCATCTTTTTTGTTCCTTACCCATATTAAATTGTCATATAGGAAAACCAATTTGAAGAAAAAGACATAGTCAATTTAAGTATAAATCACACTTGAAACACTATTATTGAGTGGTTGTTTACAAGTTTGCACTACGAAATTATGGAGCTAATTATCTTTAGGTAAGAGGAGTAAAATTAGAAAAAAAGGAAGAATCAACCACATAAGAATATGTGAGTTTTTTTTTTTTTGTTAAAGACCTATGCATGACTATGTATTAAAAAAGGTAGAAGTATAGATTTATTTGTGAAATAAATAGATACTGACTTATTGTGATTTATATTGTTATAGTGAATTTTTTAAGAAATTGAATTTAACATTAGATTGGTAATTTAATGAAATAAAATTGAAAATAAGTTGATAATAATTTTTTGCTAGATGAAATTGGGATTTCTACAAAAAGGTGAATAGATTAAGGATGAATATTGAAATTGTTATTAATTTAGTGTATTTAATTTTAAAATATTGGTTTAATTGAGATATAATTAACAAATAGAGAATTGGAGTAAATTAAGATGATTTTAAAGTATTAAGAATTTTATTAATGTCATAAGTTACTTCATTTCATTTTTTTTTCCTTTTACTTAGATTGACAATTCATCACATTTTAGTACATAGAGGTCAATCATATCACTACATTCAGTTTCCCCCTTGGCATTGATTCAAAGATTGTTTTAATTTGAGAAGTCATCTCATGGGTGACACGTTCACGTGCTCATAAGTAATTGGAGAGAGTTTGCTCATTCCCTGTGTGAGCCCATTGGAGTTTGGTTCATTAATGGTCAGAATGTTAAACCAGAAAAACTTATGAATAGATAAGGAAATTGGGAGAAATCACTCTGCATTATTGGAGAACAAACTTGGCTATTATATAGCCTTACAGAACAAGCTGAAACAAGAAAACAACAACCCACGTTTAACAGATCCTAATAACGTGGTATGACTAAATCAAAACAAACAACCATCCCTTAACAATAGGGACTTATTGACTGAGTGATAACCAATCACTAAAACAACCCAACATCTAGAAAAACTTAACAATTCCTCCCTTAAACTGAATGCTGCTATAAGCACTCAGTTTATATCCATCTCAGAACAAACTCCCAATAGCCCTCGTAGCTTCAAAAAAGCATCCAACTTCAGTGGTTTAGTCATCACATCAGCCAACTGCTCCTGTGTGCCACAATGCACCAACTCCACAGTACCAGCCTTTGTGAGCTCTCGAAGGAAATGGAAACGCACATCTATGTGCTTACTACGACCATGCATTACTGGGTTCTTTGAAAGTTTAATTGCAGAGCTGCTATCACAATGAATAATAGTTGGCTTGCCTTGATTCTGACCCAGCTTTCCCAACACCCTTTTCAACCATACTGCCTGGCACGCACACGAAGCTGCAGCGATAAATTCTGCCTCTGTGGAAGATAGACTTACTATTGGTTGCTTCTTTGATGACCAAGATATTGCTCCTGAACTCAATAAAAACACATAACCTGAAGTACTCTTCCTTTCATCCAAATCTCCAGCAAGATCACTGTCCGTGTAAGTAACAAGTTCATCATCTCCTCCCTTCCTATAGAAAATTCCAAACTCAGTTGTTCCCTGCAAATATCTCAGTACCCTTTTTGCTGCTTGTAAATGAAGCTCAGTAGGATTTTCCATATACCTACTAATAAGACTCACCACAAACATCATGTCTGGTCGAGTAGCTGTGAGATACATGAGACTACCCACAACCTGTTTGTAGTAAGTCTTGTCCACCTTAACTCCACCTTCATCCTTCATAAGCTTAAAGCCAGGGACAATTGGATTATGAACAGAATTACTTTTGTCCATTCCAAACCGTTGCAGCACCTCCAATGCATACTTCTTCTGACTGATAAAAATACCATCAGATCTTTGCAAGACTTCAAGACC
>JBAPGN010000507.1:0-57500 GCA_037355405.1 Vitis amurensis | reverse complement strand
GGAGGCAATGCAGGATTGGCAGTAAGTCAATTTCTAATGTGTGAAAGAAAAGCTCAAGTATAATGATATACGCGAATTTCAATTTCTGGCTGAGGAGATTCCATGATCGAAGAGATGCCAGGTCGAACCGTCAGGATTCTGGTTCTGCACTAATTTAAACCTTTGAGGACAAACGCAAAAGGTAATGACAGAAATTCAAATCGGGGTAGATCAAATTCCAGAAATTCCATCAGACAGAGCAAAATCTAGATCAGGCCAACAAAGTACAATGCTGGGTAGCTTGTATTGTTAATTTTTATTATTATATGATGGATATTTAATGGGAAAACAGGTCAACTTTCTACTCTCTTTTCTTTCACTTTAAAAAGGCAATTGCAAAAGACTCCTAAGAAAAAGATAACGAATGATTCGCTATGCTAGTCAACAATAGAGGTATCAGGATGCCTTCACTTCTTGCGTAGACATTAGTCCACTGAAATTGATTTGGGCTTTCTGGATCAGGCAGCTTTTCGTTTCTCATACCACTTCCAACACTTCGAGAATCATTTACAGAATTATATTGCGGTGATTTGGGATAAAGTGTAATTATTGGCTGATGGTTCAGATCCTTGGGATGTTGTGGTTGTCTTGGGAGACGTTCTCGGTATAGTTTCGTTGCCTTTCCAATTGGGTATAGTTTGGTTACTGGAGAAGGTTCGACATATTCCTGACCTGAGGGAGGGAATCTGATGGTTCTGTTGGACAACTTGATGATGTAAGACATGCATATACTATTTTTGTTTGCGTGCCGTACTTCGCGAAGGTCTACAAAGGAGAACCTAGGGTATATTTGGCTCATGGAAAGAAGACTGGTACTTATCGTAATTGACATCATGTCCAAGAGACACAATGCACGTTGCTTGAATTTATCAGTTAATACAAGCCTAATGGCACACTTACTATTGACTTGGTCACATGAGTGAGAAAAGGGATGAAGAATGTTGTTTGTCAAAAGGATAAACTACTAGAATTGTAAGTCCATTTGTATTTTGAACATGTGGCGAAAGTTGCATCTTAGTGGAAGCAAAAAAAAGGGGTGAAAGCTTCCATTGAAAACTGGCAAGTTTACAGCCGAAGGCTGAAAATTTGAAAAACTAGTACACACTAATTTGTGGGGGCCTTCTCCTGTGTTGCATCCTAGGAGTGTTCTAATGGTACTACATTATATTCACGTTTTATGATGACTCAAGAGAAAGGTATGTTTATTTTCTGAAAAAATAAATCTGAAATGTATTTGAAACTTTTAAGAAAAGTGGAAGGCTATGAAGTTGAGAGCAATAAATAGGTTTGAAAATAAAATGTTTGATGATCTCAGATAAATGGAGGAGAGTACATAGATGGATGGTTCATGAGTATGTGTGTTGCCATTCATCAGGGAATTAGGATGGAAAGTACCATTTCCGGGACACCACACAGAAAGGTGTGGCGGAGCGCAAATCGAACATTACGAACATCTCAATATGAACGATGCTAAGTTAGTAATGGTTGCATGCTGGCACTATCAAAAAACTTTTTGGGGTCCTGATGCTGTTAACTATTGCAGCTTTAACCTAATAACCGAGGACCGGGATACAAAGGTTTCCCATAGGAGATTACAAAACTCCTGAGGTAGGTTTTGGAGCGGTAAAGAGGTGAAGTTTTCACATTTTAAAAGTTTTTGGTTGTGTTTCTTATGTTTCATATTTTATTGATTCTTGAATGGCTCGTAGGTAAAGCTTGATGCTAAGTTCAAAAATATGTTTTTTCAATTGGCTAGTGGTGACGAAAATTTGGCCTATAGGTTTTGGAATGAACAAAACAGAAAATCATCAGAAGTAGAAATGTGATATTTAATGAACAGGTTATGTACAAGGACAGGTCAACTGTAGTGTCAGATGTTATAGAGATAGATCAAAAGAAATCTGAGTTTGTCAACTTAGATGAATTAACTGAAAGTACTGTCCAAAAAGAGGGTGAAGGAGATAAGGAGAAAGTAAATTCACAGGTAGATTTGAGTACACCTGTAGCTGAAGTTCGCAGATCTTCCAGGAACATTAGACCTCCGCAACGTTATTCACCTGTTTTAAATTATCTCCTGTTGACTGATGGTGGTGAGCCAGAGTGTTATGATGAAGCCTTGCAAGATGAGAATTCAAGCAAGTGGGAGTTAGCCATGAAGGATGAGATGGATTCCCTATTGGGGAGTCAGACATGGGAACTGACTGAATTGCCAGTAGGAAAGAAGGCTTTGCACAACAAGTGGGTATACAGAATAAAGAATGAGCATGATGGTAGCAAACGTTACAAGGCCAGATTAGTTGTTAAAGGGTTCCAGCAGAAGGAGGGCATTGACTACACAGAGATATTTTCTCCAATTGTGAAGATGTCAACAATTAGACTTGTACTTGGAATGGTGGCTGTAGAAAACTTACATCTTGAGCAGTTAGATGTGAAGACAGCATTCCTTCATGGTGACTTGGAAGAAGACCTTTACATGATTCAACCAGAAGGGTTCATTGTTCAGGGACAAGAAAATCTAGTCTGCAAACTGAGAAAGAGCTTGTATGGCCTTAAACAAGCTCCTAAACAGTGGTACAAGAAGTTTGACAATTTTATGCATAGAATTGGGTTCAAGAGATGTGAAGCTGATCACTGTTGCTATTTTAAATCCTTTGACAATTCTTACATCATATTACTATTGTATGTGGATGATATGCTTATTGCAGGGTCTGACATTGAGAAGATTAATAATCTGAAGAAGCAATTGTCCAAACAGTTTGCAATGAAGGATTTGGGAGCTGCAAAGCAAATCCTTGGTATGAGAATCATTAGAGACAAGGCTATTGGTACATTGAAGCTTCACAATCAGGAGTATGTGAAGAAAGTTCTCAGCAGGTTCAACATGAATGAAGCTAAACCAGTGAGCACACCCTTGGGTAGTCATTTCAAACTAAGCAAAGGAACAGTCACCAAAGACAGAAGAAGAAAAGGACCATATGAGCAAGGTGCCCTATGCCTCAGCTATTGGCAGCTTGATGTATGCTATGGTGTGTATAAGGCCAGACATTGCACATGCAGTGGGAGTTGTGAGTAGATTCATGAGTAGGCCTGGAAAGCAGCATTGGGAGGCAGTCAAGTGGATTTTAAGATATCTGAAGGGTTCATTAGATACATGTCTTTGCTTCACAGGTGCAAGTTTGAAATTGCAGGGTATGTAGATGCTGATTTTGCTGGTGATATTGATAGTAGAAGAGTAACTACTGGGTTTGTTTTTACTCTAGGTGGTACAACTATATCATGGGCTTCAAATCTACAGAAGATTGTCACTTTGTCTACTACAGAAGCTGAGTATGTTGCAGCAACTGAAGCTGGAAAGGAGATGATTTGGCTACATTGGTTTCTTAGATGAATTGCGGTAAGAAGCAGGAGATGGGCATTCTACACAGTGACAGTCAGAGTGCAATTTTTCTTGCCAAAAATTCGGCTTTTCATTCAAAGTCGAAGCATATACAAACAAAATACCACTTTATCCGTTATCTTGTTCAAGATAAACTGGTAATACTTGAGAAGATTTGTGGATCTAAGAACCCGACAGACATGTTGACTAAGGGTGTCAGTATTGAGAAGTTGAAGCTGTGCGTAGCTTCAATTGGTCTTCTAGCTTGAGGATAGGAGGATGAGTTGTAGGGATGAGGGATTGTTTCTTAGAGGATAGCGGTTTGATATTGGTGATTGGACTAGTCTCCAAGTGGGAGATTTGTTGGGCTTTGTGGAGCCTAGTTTTGTTTGATCCGATTTGACGACCCAACCCGAATAATATTGCATGGCCTTTTTAATGGGAGATTTATTGAGGCATGTTGGGCTCATTTAGCCCATTGTGAAACCACCTTTTGTAATTAGGGTTTTTTAGTGTGGTGGGGTTGCCGTGTTATATATATAGAGAGAATATTGTAGCCGCTAGGTTGTACTCTGTATTCTTCCCTGATAATAGTGATATCCCTGCAACTTCGTGGACGTAGGCAAATTGCCGAACCACGTAAATATTGTCTTGTGCGTGTGATTGTTTTTCTTTTAGTGTGTGTTTTCTCTAATTTTTGTTTCTCATGGGTTGGGAATTCAGATTAATTCCTTACACTGTACGTGTATGCTGAAGCTCTCCTCTTCAAATCGCGATGCTGATGGTGCTTCTAAATGGAGGAGAAAGTGGTTGTGGCCGTGGTGCTTTCTCACTAAAAAAAAATCGATCTCTGCATCTCCAAAATTCAACAAGGAACAAAAATGATGTTGCACTCAAACCAAGGGGAACTGAACATAAGAGCATTGAAGTCGTTGGAGGAGTGCTGGAAGCTGTTGGCGAAACCGTGCTTGAAATCGCACAGGCAACTAAAGAGCTTGTCATTGGGAAGGATCAAACTAGAGTAGGAGTGAAGGGTGGACATGGAGAGAGTCCAATGGAAAGCACCAAAGAGGAACTGAGATGAGAGAAAGGGAAGAAAGATGCGTCACAAATGTGCGGGGAGAGAAGACATTAGACTAAATGAAGGTTTATGTGATAGATTTTGTTTGTAAATATTGGAACCCCTGAGAATAAAATCTGAATATGTGATAGAAGTTCATAACCATATTCTGCTCTTATTGCTATGTATATATATATATAGATATCAATTTCAATTTTTGAATTTATTTATTCATAAAAGTATAATTTTATTATTATGACATATAAATTTTGTTTCCAAAAATAATGTATACTCAAACCGAATTTTCAAATAAATAAATAAGTAAAATCCAAAATTTCTGTTTCTTTCTATGGAAATGAAGTACTTCATGCTAATAGTAAAAAATATGAAAAAAAAATTACAAAGTACACTATTGATATAAAACCTACATCTAATGGCCAACCTTTGGCTTCTCATTCACTTTCCCCACTGTGCCCTCTTAACTTTTTTTTTTTCTTTTTTCTTTTATACTCCTCTCTCCTCTTCTTGGTAAACCTCTCCCTCAAAAATCTCAACTCTCTTAAATATCTCGAAAGACCTCTGTTGGAAAAATCCCAGCCCTCTCTTGGAAATCCTAGCTTTTCTTGGAAAGTCCAGCTCTCATTCTCAAAAATATCCAGAGTCCCTCGTTGGAAAGTTCAGCTCTTTTTCTCACTACAAAAGTCTGAAGAGTCCGTTGTGGGAAATCCCAGCTCTCTTGGAAAGGGACTGCCAGCTCTCACTCTCAAAAATCTCAAGAGTCTCTTGTTGGAAATCCCATCTCTCTTGGAAAGGGACTGCCAACCTTTGGAGAATTTTGGGGTCCACATACATTCAACAATTTCTTGGTCTTTTTGGTCATCAATCCGGTAAAATTCTCATAGATATTTTATTTCTTGTTTTCTTTCTTTCTCTCTATCTCTCTGGATATCCATCTGTTAGCTTGGTGTTGTTGATTTCACATTAGGCAATTTCTTCTTAGTCTTGTTCCTCATCAATCAGGTACAAACACTAAATGTAGTTAATTATAGGCTACCTTACACATGCTCGATCTTTCCACACTTTCCATTTAGTCCTTTACATCTACTTTTACTACAATGATGATCATGGAAAGCCCTTGGGACATCATGATAGAGCATAAATGCAACTAAAGGAGCAAAGTTGTGTCAAGCTTGATGGTGCTAGCCTATTTCAACCAACCACAAATTTGAGGTTGCGTTTGAGGATTAAAGATTGATTGATATCTCCTATTTGAAAAATGATTTTTGACTCAAAACAAAGTTCTATTAATATATTTTAAGAAGTCTACAACATAATGCACTTATACAAAATTTTAGGATAGGTCCAAATAACCAAATCTAATTTTTCATTCAAAAGGTTCAGTAATCCACCAAATAGTTAGTAGGATACTTGTTCATGGATAAGTTCACCAAGGCAATAAATTGCTCCATTGATGTGGAGCCATGGATTTATTTTCATGTGTTTCAGAGTCGAAATTCATTTAAAAATTAACGGAAAAGTGCATACTAAATAAAATAGGTAGCATAAATTTTTGAGAATAGATTTTCACATCGAAAAGGTTGGAAGCAATTCCAAAAACATCAAAACACAAAAATAACAAACTCAAACAATCAAGAAAAAGTGCATGTGTGTATGTGAATTCTAGCACGTTAATATGAACTTCAAATGTCTTAAATAAGAACCTAGGGTGCATCTATACATAAGATCAATTTGTGACCTAAAAGCAAACCTAAAGGAGCTAATTATGTGTCTCAAAGTGACATAAAGAAGTGCTAAAACAAGTTGATCATAGAACACACCAATGCATTGAAAATTAGAATCAATTGTGCATCAAAATGAGAATAGAAAAAGGTCCTAAACAAGAGCTAAATGTGACCTAATGTGTAAGTCAAATGTGAAACTATATAAGTGACTAATTAAAGACCGATTTTATGTTCCAAAAGAATCCTAAACAAGTGTCTAATTAAATCTAATCACCTATTTACATCAAGTGTATATGTGAATTATGAGATGTGAACTTGCAAACATTAATTAACTAAAAACACAAAATCAAAAGACATGTGAATCAAGATCAAAATACTCATTTAAAGCCAAACCTAAAGGAGCTAATTATGTGTCTCAAAGTGACCTAAAGAAGTGCTAAAACAAGTTGATCATAGAACACACTAATGCATCGAAAATTAGAACCAATTGTGCATCAAATTGAGAATAAAAAAGGTCATAGACAAGAGCTAAATGTGATCTAATGTGTAAGTCAAATGTGAAACCATATAAGTGACTAATTAAAGACCGATTTTAAGTTCCAAATCAAGTACCAAAAGAATCCTAAACAAGTGTCTGGTTAAATCTAATCACCTATTTACATCAAGTGTATATGTGAATTATGAGATGTTAACTTGCAAGCATTAATTAACTATAAACACAAAATCAAAAGACATGTGAATCAAGATCAAAATACTCATTCAAAGCCAATTATCATATGACTTGCTTAGGTAAAAATAATGTTAATCTCTTTTTCATGACCATTAATAAAGAGTAGAGGAGAGAATAGTTATATTTTTTGTTTTGAAAAAGATAATCTGTTTTTTTTCCCTTTTTAAAATATTAAAGGCACAATAATAATATTTAAAATTTTTTTTTCTCAAATCATTTCTATATTTACAAAAATATTAACTATTCATCAATTTCATACTTTGGATGGTCATGGCATCCTAGGTGTAATTACAATAATAATGGTAATCATATCCTTGATATAATGATGATGATGATGATGATGATGATGATGATGATGATATGATGATGATGATGATGATGATGATGATGATAATAATAATAATAATAATAATAATAATAATAATAAACTATTATAATAATAATTTCTTGTTACTCATCATCCCATGCTATGTATTCACCAAGTTTCAAAATTTATTCAATTGGTATTATATCACAAGTACCTTACATTAGATAACTGCATTGAGATTCTTGGTAGCAGAGACCAGACAAGATATATGGAGCCATGTCGAGGAAGAGGAACTGACAGAAAACCTTGGCCTGCATTGACAGTAGGGTGGCTTTCATTCCACTGAACCTGCATGTTAGATGTTGAGCTTGAGATTAGGACTTGCCTAAGTATAAAACAGAAAATTCACAGCAATAAGAGAATGGTATTTTTCTTAACACACAAACAGCGTTGAGATCTTGTGTTGGAGTTGGTTCCTGTGTTGCGGGATGACCGATCAGTTTCCTTGATCCATGCATTTAGATTGAGTTTAAGAGATAATAAAAATATTATAAAAAAAGAGAACTGTGATGAAAAGAATTCAACATGTTCGATTAATTTGAAAGCAACTGCTTCCATGTGAAAAGGGAATCTGATTAGAAAAAAGAAATTAACAACTTCCAAGTAAAATTCTGTTTCAGATTCTCGACCAAGAAACTGAGAAAGAAATAGTTATGAATCATACTTGTCGATCACAGCTAATTAACTTGACAAGGATATCAAGAAAAAGAAACAAAGGATTAAAGAATCTGTACCTGATTGATGATGAACAAGACTGAGAAGAAATTGTTGACTGTGAAATCAACAACAGCCAAGTTATTCGATTCTTGAAAGTTATCAAACTTGAATTTAATTTTCTGGAGAAAGTGAGACCGAAAGTGAGAAAGTGATAGAGAGACAATTATGATTCTTAAATCTGAAACAAACAAATGAGCTTGAAATGGATCTCTAGAGAAAGAAAGAAAGACATAGAGAAGAGAAAGTTAGAGAATTTTACCAATTGATGAATAAAAAGACCAAGAAATTGTTGAATGTGAAATCAACAACTTCCAAATTATAAGATTGTGTCAGATTATGGAAAGCCAGCAAGTTGAATTTTCTAGGGAAAGTGAGAGAAAGCGAGAGTTGTTCAAAAGAGAGACAGTTATGAATGTGAAAAAGGAGTAGTAGAAACCAGATTACTTCCGAGGGCCACAATTAAGGCCACAGCATGCTGGAATAAACTACTCAATTAAGGCCAGAAATAGGTCAAGTTGAGGGTTCCTAGCTACAGTCTGGGCCACCTAGGATGGCCTATGATGAGTGCTTTATAAAGATCTCTGCTCACATTGATTCGCAAGCTGCTGTGGAAGTGAGGATCGAATCTAAATTGCAGGATATCTATATGCTTTCATGACACGGGAATATTCTGAGCTAATGGAGTTCTTTCTTCATCTTTGCCCCTTGCTGGAAAGTTAATATTTTAAAATCTTAGCAACAAAATAAATTTGAAGATAAAGTTTCAATTAATTAAGGGAAGATATGATAAATAATTTGGATTACATAATTGTGCCTCAACTTAGGAAACTCTTTCCAAATCACTTTTATAATGAAAAAAAAAGATAGTCACTATTCATTAATCTCGTACTTAGCATATTTATGGCATCCTTGGTATAATGACACTAGTAATAATAATGGTATGAAAATTATGTGTTGAAGAGAACTAGTGAACTATTAGGCCATTTAATTCATTAGCGCTATTAACAATAGCATTTGTAGATTAACTACACCCACTTCTTATTATCATTTGTACACCCTACTTTCTTATTATCAGTAATAAATATATCATTTTTATTTTTGCTACTAAATATTTACCTTTATTAAAAAAAGAAAAAGAAAAATTCAGAAATTTTTAATAAAATTTCATATTTTTTACCAAAAAATAAGAATATTTGTTAAAAGTTTTATTAAATAAATTAAAGAAAATATAATAAAAAGAATTCCTAGAATCACCTTGGACAACTAGTGGTACTTAAATACATTTCCTATGTTTTCTGAAAAGAAAAAGTACATATTTGGGCACTTGACAAAACTTTTGAAAATTCTCAAATTTTAATGACACTGTTATATAACTAGAAACAAACTAGAAATCTTATATGAAAGAGAGTTGAGAGAACTAAAGAAAGAACTTCTTTTCATATATAAATATTGGAATCTGGAGACATCCTTTTATAGGCTTACAGAATCATATTTATTGATAATTCATTTAATGAAACCATAAATGAAGTTTAAAGTAAATAGAATAATAAATATAATAAATGGGGCAAATGGAAGAGAGTAAGGTGATAAAGGTGGTGGTCATCCACCATCATGTTGAATGCATTTATAACACTCTCCCTTCAATTTGTGCCATGCTATGATGAATATATCTTATTAAAACGCTGTTTATAAAAAACCAAAAACCTAGCGAAAGAAAAATAATACAATATTCTTATAATTATTTAGCTGCTTTAACTTCGTTGGAATCTCATTAAAAGCCTTATCGGTAATACCTACTCCACAAAACTTGGATAGAGGAAAAAAAGAGTATACTACACTAACATCTTTGCATAAACATGCTCCCTCTCATGCTTATATCCCCATACTAGTTTGTCATAAAAGATCTTGGAGTTGGTTCATTCCAATCTTATATATTAGGCTCTTTATGTGGAGGTTAGCAATGAAGATGTGAACGAATATGCTAGATTATCACTTGAACGTATTTGGTGAACATCAATGTCACCACTCTCCTAGAGTTCATGTGTGTTAAAGACCTTTGGTAAAATTTGTTTGGTTTTATTTTTCAATAGAACTCCCCTTTACCTATGCAATGAATACTTATCTTCATAAAACGTTGTTGGGTCGCCTTTGACGAAGGATAGTCCACATGATTCTTGAATATATTAGATCATGAATCTTAGTCATATACATTCATGACTTATTTCATAAATTGTAAATATTTTGAATGATTTGATAATGTGACCATCATTGTTTGTTCGAGAGCTCTCCATGAACTAACAATACCATCATAATTAATCACATACCCTATTTGTGACCTAACTTTATGTGAGTCTACAAGGTATCCTACATCAGTCTAATGTCTTCAAGTTAGAGTAAAACTATATCTTGTTAATAAATTGACCAAAAAAAATATTTGGGTGTGCACAACTATATCTTCTTAATAAATTGACAAAAAAAATGCTTGGATTTATACAATTCGTAAGATATATAAGTGTATTGATAGAACTAAGATATGGTACTTTAGGGCTAAGTAATTGTTCACCATCTTAGTAAGGATGAAACAGGATATTTTTCACTTTATGTGATTGGACAACCATTAAATAACTTAACAAATGTACTTTATTCATATGAAAATGCTTCAAAATCTTCTTGATAGATGTCGATTGATTTACTATTGGGAAAATGCTCAATCTGTAGACTGAGACAAAATTTTAATTTTTTAAGATCTTTCATTTCAAGTTCATTTTCCAAATAATGTTGTTCTTGTGAGCACTTCAATAGTCCTAATAAGATTTTAATGCACTACAATAATTACAAATTTAGTTACTAGTTTCTTTAATAAAAATGCAAGAACATATATTGTTATTTACACACCTATCTTTAGTAGGGTGTTCTTTAAGGCAATCGTACCAAATGTATCTAAATTGCTTCAATCCATACAAAGATTGTTGTAACATGATTAAATACATGCTACAAGGTTTTCCATTATTTGGTTTAGCCAATTTAAATTCCTTATTGAATTATTTTCTTCAAGCATTTTAAATCCTTAAGGGATTTTATCATATCTATGGATCCATATAAATGTATTGTAGCTACATCATAAAGTATAGGTTAAGTTCTTTAGAGACTATTGATCATATAATTAAATCACCATGGGAGTTGATAGAAAGTCTCTATAGGAAACCTTATCCTACTAATTACACTTTATATCTTATAATACCCATTTGTATTCAACAAACCTTATGTCTTTAGGCATTTGGATTACAAGTCCAAATACTTCTCATTTTGTTAGTGAATTTAACTCTACTTACAAACCTTCCATCTATTTTTGGCTAATCATTTTTGTATCGGCATTCTTTTAGGTTTTGTAAAGCAAAAGTATTAGTAATAATAATATTTTTCTCCTGTATATACAAGGAGCTTATTAGTTGTACAAGGAGCTTAGTAAGGGAAACATTAATTGTAGAAAGGAGATAGAAGTGTGACCACTTAGTAGAGATATATATTACGATCATAAAATAACATAATGGTCCACATGGTGAGTAGATAGTCCTATATTTGTTCCCATGTATTCTTTATAAAAATATTGGTGACTCAAATATGACTTTAGTAAAAAAAAAAAAAGGTTTAATTATCAATTTGCCTTGTAAGTAAGCAACACATGAATGTTGATGAGCCAAAAGAATCTTTTGGTGCTTTAATAGAGGCCCAATGATTGTTCTATTATTCAATGCCTCATCGACCTACCTTGTCATACCAAATGATAAATATTTTTTTTCATTCAACTTTTGGTTCACATTAACATATGACTAAATAGGCTTTATTGTTGTATGATACAACCTAAAAGATAAAGATGGGAGCTTTTCCACTATAAACTTTTGGCTAGAAATAATAGAAGTAATATAAAAATATTCTATATTACCGTCGTAGTTCAATTGGATATCTATTGATATGGATATCTTTAAAACTCAATAAAAATTTTCTAGATTTAATGGAACATAAAGCACCATTTATATAGAATTTAGTTCTATTTGGTAGCATAATATTTGCCCTTTCAGAGCCTTTAATAAAGTTTACGATATCTTATATAATACTAACATTAGTGTTTGCTAATGTTAAATTCAAAAAGTATATTTTATCTAGAGTATGAGTGGTTGCACAATTTGTAAGACATACACATTTCTTGTTTATCTGGAAATGACACATGCAATTTTTATATATGAATAATATTTGAGAAAAAACACTTGGAAATGAAAATTGTAATTATAATGACAATATAAGATGTTTCATTAATTAATAAGAATGTTTTCAACATTCAATAGAAAATCATTTTTTGTTACTAGGACATTTAAAAAATCAATATATATCAAAGTAAATTAGATGTTATCCATCATTATTAGTGAAATTCATTTTCATCTCTTCCCCTTTTACTTTTAATAATACTTGGTAAAAGTTGACACAATATTTAGGCATACAATAAATATGTGACCAATACTCTTTTTTTCCAAACCTATACTAATTCTCAATATTATTTTACTTCTGGTGATATTATGCAATTTATTTTGTTATGTTAGATTTCATTTTAATATTAATAATCAAGGAGAGAGATTTGTATTTGCTTATAGGAATAACATTACATTTACTTTAAGGAATAAACTTTCTTTCTTGTGTAACTTTAAGCTATACCAATATATAAAATTTATTGTCTTTACATAGCTTCTTGCTATGAGAAATATATAAAATTATTCCTATATAGCTTTTGCCTATAAGTGAATTTTAAATTGATTTCCATAGTTCAAAGACACTCTAATTCCTCTCACATCTCACATCCAGAAGACGATGCGGTTTGGCTCAATATTAGAATGGCTAACTTTTGCAAATGTGGTGCACTGTCTCCATGTAGCCTACACCATTCATCTAGTTATCATTTCATATTAAAAATAAGAAAAAAAACGCATTAGCAAGTTTAAAATATTAAATAGCTAGTAAGTAGGTAACTAATAAAAAAGAATAAACATACTAATAAATGAAAATAATATTTTACCAAGTTGAAGTACTTCACGTGAAGAATAAGCAAGTTCTCTTCCAAAACTTCCCAATCGATCACGATATAACTTCATTTTCATTCTTGTTTCAAGCTTGCCTTTCAGAACTTTCTGATCAATAACATCCATGACACCTCCAATAACATTGGGCTTATTACAAAAGTTTCCTGATCATATTGGAAACATGGATTCAACCAATAAGCTGCTGAATGAATGCTTTTCTTGTAGTTGTTGATCCCAACGTTGCTTTAATGATCTCTGTATAAGGCTTGGTACATGTCTTTCGTTGTAGTTAAACAATTTCTTGATGCCCAAACGAACCCTATACATGCCTTCATACACGTATCCCATCGAAGGCCTCTCATCACAATCAACAATATGCAATAAGCGCATTAGTGGAGACATAAGATTCACAACAATCAAACAATCATTCCAAAATCTATTATCCAAGATGATGGAAACTACAACTTTGCTTTTATAATCCTTTGAATATCTAGAGTCCACAAAAAACTTACTAGTCACCAGTGATTATAATTCCCTGGTGATTATAGGACTAATTAGCTGTCGTTGTCATTATAAATCCCTTGTATTCTGTTAGCTTGATTTCTCTATGGGGTGTACTCTTGTAAACGAGAAATCGAACAAAAATATACTTGCTCTGATTTATCATAGTAAAGATTTATCATATATATTGCTTATAACTCATAAATTAATTAATTTTAGTTCATACATAAAATACATATGAGTTCTAATTTTTTAATATATTAATAGGCTATCAAACTTTTTTTATGTATTTATAATTAAAAAAAGGAAAAGAGAAAAACCCCTAAAGATTAATTAAGTTAGCTTATTATAAGGATTTAGCTTTTTTTTCATAAATTATAAAATTTTAAAAACTTCTTATCATCTTAATAAATTAAGTGGTTTTTAATTAACAAAAAAAGAAAATTAAAAAGTTGGACAAGTAATTTTATTTTGGAGTGTGGAGCCTTTTTTTATTAAACATCTTTGAATAAATATTTTTTAATCATTTTAATATAAGTACATGAGTTAAAAATTGGTACACCAATTATAAATTGTATCTCATATATATGTTAATGAAATCCCTCATTATATTCATTGATTAATCTTGATTCAAGCTAACAATGTCTTACCAAAAAGAAATGTATTCTATATCTCATTAAAGGATTCTATTTAGGGAATATTTAAATAAAAGAATTTGGCTAATAACTATTATTCATAAAATCTTTTGCCCCATTCCTTCCAAAAGTTAATCTCTAATCACTTTCTAATAGATTAGTAAAAAATTTCTTTGCCATAAATAAATATATAAATAACATAATAATAATAATAATAATAATAATAATAATAAGGAACACTCCTTTTGGTATAATAGAGTGAATGGAGCCCTCAAATATTATGCTAGAGATTATCCCACTAAAAAACAACTTGATTGTTTTGAGATTGAACTGCAATAAATAAATAACATTTGAATAAAAGTTAATTACCATATTAATCCAAAATGCATACCTCATATAATGTGTTACGTTTCAAGATTTGAGATTTCATGACATCTATTAATTCAAATTAGATCATTGAGCTTTCTCAAAGGATTAATTCCTTGGTGCAAACATATTATAGAGGATAGAAACTACATATAATTATTAAGCCTTGAAACATCTTATGTTTCAACACTTCTTATATCTATATCTTAAAGTATGAAGTATTATTAGTTCCCTCATTCCATTGGATGTTTCCAACTACTCGTTGTCACATTTCTATCCATCACATATAGTCTTCATAAGTTCATCATCTCTATCCTATAACATTTTCCCACCCGGAATATTTATAAAGATAATTTTAATAATTTTTTTATATTATAAGAAAATATAATATCAAAATGATCAATTCTCAATGCATGAACAATTCAAAAAATTGATAATATAGTTCAAGTACTTTTTTTATGGTCTTATACTAATTTATGTATAACTTGTAATGAAATCTTAGCTTGCAAGATTTCATGCTTTCTTTGCTACTCTTATAGATGTTGCCTTCAATAGCCATTCCAACACCATCCAATGGCACATCAATAATGAGTAAGTTTTACTTTTTTTCTTGTAAGATTGACCTTTTTGCAAATCTCTAGCTATTGGCTTTATGCCAAAAATTCTAGACTATATAACATTTCGATTAAGAAGAAGAAAATTGGCTTGTATAAATTTTGATTGTCTATATGTGTAGAGGTAATGTGACCTTTGGACTAGTCCTAAAACAAACTTTGGGTATACTTATTGGTGGTAATCTAAAAACTCAAGTGGATATTGTCCATCTCTATTGCATTTCATGTCAAATTTTTGTTGGGTGGAGTAACATTTATTTTGCTTTATATCTCACAAATAAATTAATTTTATTTCATACATATGAGTTCTAATCTTATAGGTGAATAATATCCCATTCAGGTTTGCAAGCAAAGACAACACATATGAGTTCTAATTTTTTAATATATTAATAAACTATATATCAAACTTTTTTATGTATTAGAATTAAAAAAACGAAAAAACCCTAAAGATTAGTTATCTTATTATAAGGATTTGGTTTTTCCCTAAATTATAAATGTTTAAAAACTTCTTATCATCTTAATAAATCAAGTGGTTTTTAATTCACAAAAAAAGAAAAATAAAAGTTAGACAAGTATTTTTTTTACTAGAGCATACATTTAACAATATTTGTACTTTTTGTACCTAAATATCTTCAATCTATCACATACCTACATACATACATATGTACATCTATATATATATATATATATATATATAAAATCCAAAGTCGGCTTTATATGATTTCAATTAATAAGTAATTGATAATTTATATATGCCATCAATAAAATGAATTTATAAGACTCCCAACTTTTGAGAAAATATCACCTAAAATATACTCAGAATATTTTGTGGTTATTTAGATGAAGTATTAGATATGATGAATTTCTCAAATAATCTAATTTATCTTTAACAATAGGATAATAATTTAACCTTTTTTTTAAAAAAAAATGTTAATTTCCATTATTGAATTTTTTTTTCTCTTTCTCTAGTATATTGAAGCAAACAAAAAAAAAAAAAAAAGGACTTATTCATATAAATAGTACTACCTTTAGGACTAAATTCAAATTTTTAGTGGACCCAAATCATATCAAAATACATTCTCCATGTCATATGTGCCAACATCAAGAGCAAGTTTGTAATTACAGAATTCCAATTTTAAATTTTAAAAAGAATTTCAAATATCAAATAAGTAAAATCCTCTCTAAATTTTCCTATCAATAGAGGAGCTTTCTTTTACTTCAAAAGGAGTGAAGGGAATTGGGCAAATTGAGGCAAACCTCATTATCGATTAGAAGGTTTCCTTATATTCTACATCCTCTCTTTGAATGTAATCTTTTGCCATAAGTCAAGCATTATACCTCTCTATTGAACCATCTATCTTGAATTTGACCTTGAGAACCGCCTTGCTCCTAATTATCTTAAGCTGAAAATGGAAGTTCAACCAACTTCCAAATGGAGTTGGTTGTAGCTTTTGACATTTCACAAGTAAAGGAGAGCTTCCTTGAAGTTCCTTGGCATATCATCATCATGATCATGCAAAGCATACACGAAAACTTCCCCCTTATAGGGAACAACTCCACCTTTGGTTTTACCCAATACTTGTACAATGCAATTTTTTTAGTCAATAAAATTAGACATGAGCATTGAAATCACATTCCTTAGTGACTTAATTATTAAAATCAAATGAAATCTAATGGTGAAAATGTTTCATATCTCCAAGTTATGTGGAAAATTATTCAAACCTTAACCATGCAATTGGAGTATAAGGTAACAATAATTGAAGAATTGGAACGATCATTAGTACCATGACATCAAATGAATTGATAGGTTTCCTTGCAAGCCCATGAACAACGCTTGGATGAAAGGTCCTCAAATTAAGGCGAAGAAGCACTAAAAAGCCAGAGTAAGTCTAAGAAGAGAAAAAATGAGTCTCAAAATAATTCTAAATCAAGTAAGAAAGGTTAGAATTGAAAAATAGACAATGAAATTCCAAATTAGGCTAAAAACGAGGAAGAGATAATATTTCAACTAAAGGAAATAATAAATCTCATATATAATATTATAATTGAAAAACAATATGGTCATTGCAAGTTAAAACATAGGGCTTGGAGATCGAATGAAATGAAGTTCTAGGCTAATGATTTAAAAGGTAAAGGTAAAAATTCAGAGACCTTCTATTAGCTTATAGTGTTGGAAAGAATGAAAACAAAAGTACATGGTTTTTGGATACAATCTATAGCAGTCATATGTTTGGTAGAGAAGAGATGCTTTCCAAGTTAGATAGACTTTTAATTTACAAGTAAAATTTAGAAATGACACAATAGTACCAGTTAAGGATAAAGGTAAGATTTTTGTTCAATTAAATAATGGATCCTAAAATTTTATCTCTAATTTTTTATATGTTAATAAATATGTATTACAAAATCGTTTATTTTCATTAAAATATTAATTGTGGATATATTACACTTATCTATCAAAAATTCAAAATAATGAAATGTTTTGATTCCTTCACACTTTTAAAAAGCTTCATTATTTAGATTTATAATGTTATAATTCAAATGGTGCTTGTTAAAAAGTGTCAATTGTTTAGTGTTAATGGGATTTTTTTCAATTCATCGGTGCTATTGAGAGCGTCATTGTTTGAATAAGGGCCATCTAGGGCAAAACCTTCGGTACTAAGTCAATGACAGCTATTCGGTAGAGGCCATTATAATGTTACCTTGGCACTTTTCTAAAGCGTCATTAAATTATGGGTACAAATATATCTCCCTAAAATATTTCTTCCCCTCCATGATCTCTCACCCACTAAACATTTCCTCAACCATTTCAAACCCCCCTCCCCTCAAATGCTCATCCGAAATCAACCCGCGTAGCCAGACTACCAAATGGGGAGTTTGTAAGACTTATTACAAGTTTGGGGTCATGGTATCACACTATGATGCCATTGAATCCCATTTAGACTTATGTTCATAATTAAAAATATGTTTTGAATGTTATCCCTCTTTCAGCACCATTTAATCTACCCTGAAAACTGAGAGACTAGTTTATGTTCATCTTTTGCTCACCCTTCCCTGGGATTTTTTTTCTTTAATGTTTTCATCTATGCTTTCTACTCCTTTTTTTATGGTGTTAAAGTCATTGTCTATGTTTTTGAGCCTGTATTGGAGAATGACAAAGGCTTGGATATAAGAGATCAGTCTGTCCAGTTTTGGAAGGTTTTGTGCTCGAACAGGATGGCTTCCTTTATCGCCATGGCATGGGCGGCGCCTCTCTTTTGTGGTCACCTCCTCTCGCCGGGATACATATGAGCGGGGATTCTGGTATAAAAAGCCAGAATGGAAAGAGAGAAGGGAGTAAGGAGCTCTTGATTGGTGAAAACTTCTTGGAGTCTTTTCAGAGAGTGAGAAGGAAGACTCTGTTTTGAAGTTTTTCTGGTTTTTATAGAAAGGTTGGGTGGATCGGGTTCGGCCTTCTACAAGGAACACATTGTATTGTTTCGGATGGTTCTCCCTCATCCGGGCTCGAAATTGAGCGCCATTTTTTTAGATTCCTTATTCTTCGAGGAATCTGCTGGTAAAGTTTCAGAAATTTTCTCAATCGGTTGAATCGGTTGGGAACTGGTTCAACAGGTTCTGCTAGGCAACCCTGTTTTATGAACACATTGTATTGTTTCGGCCGGTTCTCCCTCATCCGGCTCAGAATTGAGCACCATTTTTTTATTGGATTCCTTATTCTTCGAGGAATCTGTTGGTAAATTTTCAGAATTTTTCTCAATCGGTTGGACTGATTGGCAACCTATTCAACAGGTTCTGCTAAGCAACCTCAGTTTTAGCATGTTTTGACCCCCATTTTTGTTGTGGCTTTAGCCCTTAGACTCCAAGGTACTTGTGGGTCACCTTTAGGGTCAGAGTTCAATTTGGTTAGATTTCATGTGAGCCCACTTCATGGATGGGAAGAATATGGGTTAAGCGAGCATGGATTGGTTTGATGGAATTTAGAGGAATGTGTGCAAAAGAAAGAAAACCATTTATTTCATTTCGACCTGCTTCCCTTCCTTTTGGGTATGAGATTTGATGCTTGATTGAGAGAGCATGTTGTATGCTTGTATTACTTTCCTCACCTTTTCCTTACAGCACATGGCTAGGGACCACAGGTATGCACTTCGACTTTGGATAATGAAATTCACATGAATGCTTGGTGCATATTTGTTGTGTATTTGAGCTTATTGACTGACCTCTTATGTAGCGCTTGGCTGGGGACCTCAAGTGCGCACTCTAGTTTTGACTTGTTGAGTGTATGTGCATGCTAAATACTAGGCGGGTCTATGTGATTCATGTCATTTGTTTAGCCCAAGGTTTGTTTAATCTTTGATCCATATGCTCCCATATACCCAGTTCATTAGTATAGACCGAGTTCCAAGCTTAGAGGGGTGCTACCTCGCATGAGTTACCTTCCCGATAGGTAACTTGATCCCTGGACCCAGAATCTAGTTTTCGCGGACCGCTTTTTCCTGACTAGAGTCATGTTGGGGTTTTTGTTCTTACTTAAATTTTTCCCATTTAAAAATAAAAATAAAAAGTAAGTGACAACTCCAAACAAAACTGTTATGAATTGGGAAAATTTTTTTAATACTCAAAAACCAGCTTTCCCTTTCACTTTTAGAATAGCAAGTCGTGCCGATCGATGGATCGGGTGAGGGTCCACAGCTATCACAAGACATCAAAGTTAGTTTAAGCAACAAGATATATAACGTACAACATACATTTTATTCTATTCAAAAGACCAAACACTAGTCAAAGCAATCTGAAACACAATCAACCATAAAGGTACTTTACACACAAAGCATATCTATTTATAGAACTTAAAAGTATAAAAGGGGGATCGGAGAGGCATACCAAGATAACATGCATAAGTTACAAAGTGCTTCCAAAAATGCTAGAATGGGTTAGGACAAGTATAATGATAAATAATAATGATAGTGAATCACAATACACATTGTACATGCATAATTCAAATGAAATAGCAAGATCGAATGGCAAGGAAAAAAATAAACTCGAAGACATACATCTCATGCAATCAACAAAACAAACCTTCATATATTGTTAAAAATTAGTTTGAGACTCTAAATAAAATTAACTATTGTATATGACATACATACAATTCAAGGTTAAACCTAAACTAATGTACAAGAGAGTTAAAGAAAAATCATAATTAGTGACCAAGACAAGACATGCGACAAAGGAGTAGAGTAATAGCATTTACAAGAAAAATCCTAATTAAATTCCTGGAAGCATTATTCAATCATGGAATGAACTATATAACATCCTATTTATGTCTAACATACAATACTAGAGCCAAGGTCGAGCTAAGATAAGTCAGATAACTCCAAAATAAATAACAAACTCGAGTAAAGTACTAAATCATCAACATGTAGTCAAAATAAGAAGCATCACAAAACAAATCTTAAAAAACAAAATATCTTGAAGTGGAATTTAATTCCAAACAAATTTAGAAAAAATCTCCTACACGTATGGAATAATATAAAAATTCCCAAACACTCTTTCAAATAACAAATTTAAGCAAAAACACCCAAAAGTTCCAGATGGTCCAGAACCAAGCAAAAAACAGTAACTAGTGTAAACTGAAGTTTTAAAAATAGGTAGAAGGCTTATAAATTCATACAAAAAAAATCATACAAGTCATTTAAGATGTCTAGATTGTAAAAAAAATAAATCCAAGGTAAGAAAGCCTTCACAAGAATTTTGAAAACACAATAATCCATTAGTTATCCACATTTGGTCACATGCAATAGATGCGACTTTGAAAAATAATATCTCCCTCTAGAAGGCATGTATTTCAACATTTTATATGTCAAAATTCAATTTCCAAAAGTCACAAATTAAGGAAAAATATCAAATCAAATTTATAAAGACATCTATTAATTTACTTTTATAAAAAAAATTCAGGTGTCCAAAACTAGGTAGAAAGAGAACCTGTCAAAAGATTAACTCATATGTCCAATTTGAAAAATGCTTTTTAACATAAAAAAAAAAAAAAAAGTTCTAAATTCAAGTTCAATAAGTAAAAAAAAAAAAAATCATAAAAACATAGGAAAAAATTTAGGAGCATTCTAAATGAGTCAAATCAAATTTTGATTTCAGATGTGCAGTAAATCCAACAAGTTGACAATAAAATGTTTTTGAAAAATGATTTTCATGTACTGATTTTACCAATCCTCAATTGATATGCACAAATTTAGCCTATAATTTTCCTATTTATTTGGGACCACAAACTTGGATTCCTGTTCCACTCAAAACCAAATTTTTATTGAAAACAAAAGGGTGCAAACTGAATGAGATATAATTTCACATTTAAAAAAAAAAAAAAAGAGTGCAAATGAAATTTTTAAATAGATTTTCAAAGGGATCTTTTGAGAAAAGGTTTCTTTTTAAAAGAAAGAAATTATTTGCAAAGAACAATACACAATGATCAAATATAGGCAACCTAAAGGAAAATAGAATTTCAAAGTGAAGTTTTTGACAACCAACCAAACCAATATGGTGAGAGTAGAGGCCAACCTTCATGACTTTCCAATCGCCTCCAAAAAAAAAAATGATTTGACAAACAATCCCCAAGGTAACAAACTAATGACTTCCAGATCAAACAAACTAACAAAATATTAACCAAGAACTAATATCTAGAATTCAAAAAGCACATGAGCTAAGATAAAATCAATCAAGGATTAAAACTAACAAACTTAACACATGGAAATAAGAACATGGGACCAATTAAAATAAATTAACTAAAATTCTGAAAAAACACTCAACCAAAATATGATGAATTAATAACTAAAGTTCAACAAACTTGAAAATAAGAAAACAATAATATGTGATTAACTAGATTGATTAGCTAAAATTCAAAAAAAAAAACTCAAACTAAATATTAATGGATCAAAAATGAAATTACCAAACTTAAAACACGAAAACGATAGCATGTGATTAACTAAATTAATGAACTACAACTCTAAAACGCTCAAACTAAATATTAATGGATCAAAATTAAAACTACCAAACTTAAAAGACGAAAACAATGACATCTGATTAACAAAATTAACTAACTAAAACTATAATCAACTACAAAATTGAATATTAATAAATTAAAACTAAAATTAACGAATTCGGAAACACACAAAGACAAACACAAGATTCACTAAATTAATTAACTAAAAATTATAAAACATATTTTTATTTTTATTTACTCAACAAATACCACTAACACAAATAAATCCAAGGCCGTCATTTTTAGTTCATTGATTTTTATTTTTTAGTAGGCCACCAACACCAAGCAATCCATGGCAGCATGTGTTATTTCAATTCATTGATTTTTACTTCTTTAGCCAAACCACTAAGTTAACATCTCACAACAATTCACATTCGCTTATTAATTCTTTTATTTTTAAATTCAAGCTACTAACATATCTTATAATCTGCCACATTTCACATACTTAATTGAATTCTTAAAGTTCACAAATGTATTCATCAACTTATTCTCATGGGAACAAATAACCTAACAAACTAAAACAAATTCCTAAAAACTTTTAAACTAAATGGGACAAATCGAAAAACTAAACTTAAAAATTTGAAAACACCAACATATCGACATGGAATTAATAAAATTAAATAAAGTAAAACTAAAAAAATCTAAAGCACATAGACTAAACGAGATTAATTTAACAACTTGAGAACAAGAATATATCAACATGGAATTAATTAAATTAAATTAAAAATCTAAAGCACATAGACTAAACAATATTAATTAAAACTAAATTTAACAACTTTGAGAGCACAATTATATCGACAGGGAATCAATTAAATTATAAAAAAAACTAAATTTGACAACTTTGAGAGCATGAATATTTCAACAAGGAATTAATTTATTTTTTTTAAAAAAAAACTAAATACTAAAGCACATAGACTAAATGAATTTTTTTTTTGTGGGTTTAAAAATGTTCATTTTTCTATTTAATGAAAAATAATAATTAAGAATAAGTTATTAGTTAAATACAGAGCCAAAAGCTAACATCTAAAATCTAAAAACAAATTATTTTCAACAATAAGTTAAAAACAAACACCATCTTAGCATATTAACTACCATAACTCTACTTCCATGTCTTAGAACTTTATACCAAATATGATTTTTTAAACTTCCTTAACTTATTTTTAATTTAAAATATTAAAATTACCAAATATAATATTTCAAATCTCCCTAATAATATTTGTAACTAATAAGAAAACTATCATATATATATATATATATATGAAAGACACCATATTTAAATATTATATTATGGCTTTCATGATATTTTTTTATGTGATTTTATTTTATTTTCTTTTCAGAATTTTTTTTTTTAATGTTTTCACTTTTTTGGAATATGGAAAAACATTATCAAAACACATTTTTAGACCTATCTTCTATTTTCTTTCTAAAATAAAAATTAGTATAAGAAAATACTTTAATTTTATTTGGGAAAAAATTTATAAATTCATATTTTTCTCTCTATATGTTTGTCCTTTCAAGCTCTTGAAATCAAACATAGCCTTAAAACCGAGGATAAACCCATGACACCTATGATATATCATTCAAAGCTTTATTCATTGGCATTTGGCACAAATCTCTCATTGTGGTGATTATTTACATCGAATGTAAAAGAAGAAAAACAATGTAGAGTCCCTCTTTGAATTGAGAAGAACAAAAACATCCTATGATACCGCCGATAACTCTCCATTCAAACCCACTAATTAGGGCCTAGAGTAACAATAACCAATTAAAAGATTACTCAAAAGCAATCAACATATATATTAAAATTCCCTTTTACTCCTAGTTTATAAATCAAGAACCAACTCCATAGCATCTACTCATTTGAAAAGCATTCTTTGTTATGGGATTATTCTAGACAGTTGTAAAAATTGCATTTTGTATTATCAATTATAAAAATATTCTTACATGTAATTATGAAGAAAAATAATTATATAAGATATGTATTCTTACATGTAATTATCTATATATATATATATATTATTAAATGAGATATAGGAGAATAATTTTTATCTTGATAAACATGTTTAAGGAACACCTAAAAATAATGTATATTAATTGGAAAAAAAAATTACCTTTTTACATATTAGCTTATGTTTTTAAAAAATACTAATAAAAAATAAATTAGGTAATACAAAATTTTAATTGTGACTAAAAAGCGCAGAACAACGTATCTTATTTATTAGTTTAATAATATAAAAAAGTCTCTTGTAAAAATCAAGAATGATATAAACACAAGGCTTAGTCCACCTAAGCATCATAATGTTGCACGACAAAAGTTTGTCAAGAAACCTAAGAAACATTGAAAGTTTTAGAATAATGGGACTGAGAAACCCTTTTCTTCTAGTTGACTTTTTTCTTCTTTTTTTTTTTTTTTCTCATGGTCTAAACCTAGGGTATTTGCTTATATGATCTTGAAGAATTTGATAATATAAGGAAATAAATAATAAATATCCTAAAAATAAGAAAAACAAATATTACTTCTCAAATTAAGACAATCAAATATTATTAATATTTGATTGGTCTTGATTTGGAAATATTGATTATATGCATCTTCTGTCCCACCATTCTTGGTTCTCTTTTGTTCTCTTATTTTTTATGAAGACAACTTGATGGCAAAAATGGGGGAAAAAAAAATCAAGTTTGGTATTTTTGAAAGAAACGAAGCTTAAGATTTTCGTTGATAGACTTGGTTGCCATGATAATAAATAAATTTCATACATTCTTCAAGTTTATTACTAGTTTTCTGAATATGAAAATAACCCACCCCACCGAGATCACTTCATGTGTTTAATTCCGCATAAAATTCTACTGATTTTACTTGTCTTCCTTGTTACCAAGTTGCAGTAGCAAAGACCAGACTCCAACCCAGAGTCGTTCTGGATCACTTCATGGGTTTCTTGCCACATCATAATGTTTAGGTGGGCTAACCATGGTGTTTATCCCAGTGTTAATCTGAATACATAAGTTGGTAACATCATACGTCATACTTCATACTGGCCAATTCTTATATCCCAGGAGAAGGAACCATTTTCAAAATGGTGGAAATGATTCTGGTCCCTCATGATTCTTGGCAAGCATGCAGAGGATAAAGGAGAGAGAAATATCAAATGAAATCTTGAAAAAGAGAAATCCTAAACTTGGAGTTACCTTGATTTCTTTTTTCCACGGGAGGCTTCATGGTTTCTTTATTAGCAACTGATCCACTTGCAGACCATCCAACTTCACCTTTCTCTTCATTTCTTCATCTTGTCCAACATCGGGAAAGAGATATCGGCTTTGAAGTATATATGTATATTGCTATGGAGGCAGGTATTTCATTTTACATTAATTAAATTAGTTTCAAAATCAGTTATATCTCACTTCCACGCTGACAAGGAGAGCCGCTGTTGCTATGCCACCTCATTGCTCCTTTGTATAATTAATATTTTTATTCATTAGAAAATTGTATCATTTGTACCATAAAATTGTACAAATCAGCAAAGGAAGGTTTTCAATTTTCTTTAAAGTGATTTGCTTTTGATGTTGATTATAACCTATTGACAAACACATTATTATATATTTTATTCATTATAGAATATATCTATATGATGGACAGATTTAATTTAATTTATTTTATTATAGAATACATATGGACTAGGTATAATTTGTATGTTGTTGAAAAGTGATTACTACTCAAAAAGTGCTATTTCATAGCTTGTAATTAACTCTTTTAAACACTTTTGAGTAGTAGTTATTGCCTTTTAACCCAATTAACATGTTAAGGACCATTGCAATTATTTCTAATCAATTTGTGTTAAGTTTGGTGTTTTGATAGCTTTTTGATCACCAAAGCAATATGAGATTGAGGAGAGTTATTTGGAATCCTTGGAAAGCAATGGAAAGCTCAAAAACATGAAGAACCAAAGCTTTGAAGTCCTTTGCCATAAGCAAATCCGGAATGCAAGGAGAGGAAGCAAAGAGAAATCTGCCATGAAGCATTCTTGATGACAGTCATGTCAGCCACTTTTGGAGCACTTCCTGGAGTCCAATTTATGCATGCTATATATCATTTTGAAGCTCAGGAAGTCAACAATCCAATGCTTCAAACAGTGCATGATTCGGAGTTGAAATGAAGGAGTTACAACCATTGGAAGCCGATCACTCCAAGCTGAAGGAAGAAATTTGCAAAGTGTTGCGAAATCACCCTTTTGTTGCGAAATAATTTCGCAGCCTTTTTGTACAGTGTTGTGAAATTCCTCCTAAAGTTACCCGATATATGCGACATGCTAGAAGCTAAGCACCTCAAGATGAAAGCCAACTTCGCAGCACTGCAAGATTAGCCTTTTGTTGCGAAATGATTTCACAGCCCTTTTTGTGCATCTGCGGAATCTCGCAGACCTCGTTTTCATCTGCGAAATGGTCCTTAGTGCTTCCTGATATTTGCGACCGACACTTTTGGATATTTTGCTTCAGATTTTTGTTGTCTAAATCTCCATTTTCTCCTTGTAAGCCACCAATTATAGGATTCCTTAGTTATTAAGTTTGGAAAAGGGGGCAAATAACCTCATATATTTTGTTTTGTAATTTTCTTTATATATAGCTCTCGGGAGCTTGTTCTCAGAGCATCATCATATAATCATGTAAAAATCATGTAATCCAACGGGATATAGATATATAAATATATAGAATATACAGAGCCTTGCTCTGTTTTTCCTTCTCTTTCATTTTTCATTTCTTTTCATTTTCTTGCTAACCAAACTCTGAGGATTTTTCCTCAGAGGATGAGAGGCTAGGCTCTTTGTCTCTTGGAGTGAAGAAAGTCGGGTAAGTTTCCACATGCATAAAATTGGAAGTTTTGTTGTTTTAGTTTTTAATGAAGAGAAAGTGTGACCCGTTAATGGTTTTTATCTTTTTAGTTAACTTAAAACGTCTTTAAATCACCTGGGCCAACACTGGTAATGCAAGTGATCTCCGTTCATGGAGATGCACTAGTTTACCCCTTGCGAGCCTTTGGGAGGTGGTTTGAAGGTAGGATTTTCTAGAATAGCCAACACTTGATAAGCTTTTGGACTCCAAGGAGACATCCATCACTACAACAAAGTACATGATCATGGATGAAATGTTTTGTCTCCAACAATATGCCTTTTGTAGCCAAAAGGCTTTCCTAACGAAAAGTTTTGTCTCGTTCATTGTCCCGATATTTGTGTCACCCTATGTTTTTGGAGACGAATAATTAACGTTTGTTACGAAAATATATTTATGACAAAACAAAATTTTGTGGCCGACACTATTTGGAAACGAGTTTTTTTTGTGGCCTAAGATAAAATGTTTCGTTTGGAATTAGATTTTCAAATATCGAGTAAACTATTTGGTAACAAAATATTTCATTTGGCAACAAAAATTTTTTGTCACTACATGTTACTTTGCACATTAGGAGACAAACTATTTTCATCTCCATTATGTTGACACATGGTTTCTACAACGAAATAATTTTATCTCCATATATTTCCACTTACATTTGGGGAGGAAATATTTTCGTCTCAAATTGTTGACAATTAGTTTGGGTAACAAACAAATTTTGTCTCTAAATGTTTCAATTACAATTGGAGACAAAATGATTTCATCTTGAAAAACTAATAATGTTTAGGCAATAAAATAATTTTATCCTCGAATTCATATAGGAGATGAAATAATGAACGAAGTTCCTCTTTGTATTATTTTCGGATGAAAATAATTTCCTCTCTAAATATAATATTATTGTTAATTTTTAAAATTTTAAATAATCCTATTGAAACCTACATAAACCCTATTGATATTGAACGATTTCAAATATACAATAATATTATATAAATAAAACATTTAATAATGTAAAAATAGAATAATATATAGAAAATAAGTAAACATTAAAACATTTGTTTCATCAATGCAAAACACACGTGCAAATAACATTGTCCAAGTACTATTCGAATATTGTCTAAAATAAAGTGACCAATAAATAATAGCAAACCACATAATAATATCAACTCAGATGGTGATGGTGGTGGTTGGGAAGTTGCAGCTAGAATGAGGTGGTGGTTGGTTAGAAGTGTTGGTTTGTTGTGGCATCAAAGTCTGGATCATTGCCTTAATTCCCTCCAATGAGTGGTAGCTGTTGTTTTAAACTCCTCTAACTTTGTGATTTGTTGTCGTAACCTCTCTGTTTCTTCATCAGGAAATTCAGTTGTAGTTGAACGCTTAAGTCGTGACCCCATATCCCAAACCTCGGATATAACCTGATCGCTTCCCTAGTACTCTTTGAGTTATCTCCAAGTCAGAGATAGGAGTATCTCCATCTTGGGTACTCTGCTCTTGAAGCTTACGCATCTCTTCCTAAGAAATATAGTTTTCAATTAGTGAACATGTTACATAGCATATAATGAAAAGAAAATTTTAATTTTTGCAAACTACAAGTAACATGACTCTTACATATCGAGATTTAGCTATGTCATTGATCCATCCCTTACTTTCATTGTAATGAAGTGGCACGAAATAACTCCACTTCCCCTTGCAACTCTACAGTGGCAACACTCTTTTACATGCACATAAAAAATAATTTAGTTATTTTTAAAGATAAGTAATAAACTCCCTTTTCAACTTTCTAGGTGGAACATGTCTTTTAAATAAATAGTATAAAATAAACTATTATTTTAAAGATATAATTTAGAAAAATATGTCATACCATTGAGTTATGCTGACGATGAAATGCAAATGGTTTAGATCCACCACGATGATTGAATGGAAGCTTTTCACGATTTCACTATTTATAGTAGCCCTTTTCTACACAATAATATTACTAAAAGAGTAAGTAAAAGAAAAATGAAACAAATTATAGTAACCTAAGAATTAAGAAAATATGTTAAATAAAAACTTTACAAACAATGAAACATGTAATAAAATGTAGTCTTTCTACCACGATTTTAGTAAAATCTTCTCCATTATTTATACTATATATATATTCTCATTATACAAAATGTTAATTTTTGGTAATAAACCAACATTCCAATACATATAACATTTCAATAATTCATGGTAAAACAAACATTCTAATATAATATTTTAATTATTCATAAGGAACCAACAATCCAACACAACATTTCAATTTTCAACTTGTTTCAAGTGACAAATTCCTACCTTTTTACTTCAAAATATAGCAAATACCAATGATCAACGATGCTCTAGTATACCCACACAAACATCCAATATGTTTACTATTTCATATCTAATTATGTTAAATATGCACAATACCTTAAAATTTTTCAAGAGAAAAAAGATTGCACAAGTAATCCCAATCTTCTTGTGTGACATCATCTGGCGGGTGCAAACGTGCCTCCTCCACTGTCTCAAACTGCTTAAAATGCTGGTGAAAGATCATATCTATATGTTCGATAACGTTGTCCCATAATCTCATGCCACATACTTTGTAATGTATGTTTTTGACATATCTAGATCAAATTTTGACTGAATTTAAAATAAAAATAAAATAAAAAGCATTATAATGTGTTAGTATAATTATAGATTAACTAATTATATAAAACATTTTTAACTAATAAGAACTCTACTAAAAGGGCAGATCAACTAATGGTTGTGTACCATAGCTGGAATAGCTGACCATTTCTCGAATTGTAGTGGAGCAAATTTTCTAATGAGATAGCACACTCATTAGAAACTTTGCAGATTTATCACTATCTTTTGGTCTTCCACTTCTGTGTTGAATCTAACTTGATTTTCCCCTGACCATTTGCTTACAATAGTATCTGTGCCCTTACCTCTTGTAGGTCCACGACCCTTCTTTACATGTGAATATGAATCTACATTTTAAAAACAAAGTTAGAATGGCATAGTTAATGATAAAAATAAAACAAAAACTTAAAATGTATTCTTACCAGTGCTATTCCTAACTATTGTCTGCATTGATGATGGCATATTACTATTAGTAGGAGTAGGAGTTGAAGAAATTGGAGGAGAAGGAAGAGGTGGTTGGTTTTTGGTTGGGTGGAGGAGGAGGGAGGAGGAGGAGGAGCGAGGGGAGGAGACACCCTAATAGTGGTTTTAGTATGATTATTCATATTCTTAGGGGGAGCTCGAGACTTGTGTTAGAAGTATATTTAAGGCGACGTCGATTTCCATGCTCCATCTATGATAATACTTCCGTGCACTAAATTCAATATTAGACAAATACAATAGTTACATAAAATATTTCATTTATAATTCTTCATTCCACATAAGCATGTGATAATGAGATTTTAAAAAATTTAGTTTAGGGGATACATCATGTATATGCATTAAATAAATAACTCAAATTGTAATGAAATAAAAACAATAGATGATAACAAGAAAAGTCTAACTGAATTGACATTAAATAATAAAACTAACGTATCACTATCACTATCACTATCATGATCTTCTTCATTCACTATTTTCATTATCCTCACTACAAATAGTCTACAAGTGTTTCGATCTTATTCATCCTTGGTAATTTATGAAAGCAGTTAAAATCATCATTTTCAAATTCTTCTCCCATGATCAGACACATTTTCAATATAAATATAGCTATGGAATACCACTGCCCTTTGAATATTGTTAGATAGAACATTAAACTTGGTTTACTGACAACAATATTCAGTTGAATCATTTCTTGATATGCTTCTTCTTTGTGGATCTTCATTTATCAATTTTCACTACTTGTTTGTTAGTTGCTCTGGGACATCAAATATGTGTCTATGAAGTACTTTTTGCACCACGTCTCCAAACTTTGATTCCTAACTTTGGATCATTTACGTAAAAAGATTTGTGTGCTTGGCTTGCAAGACATAAGGATCTTCTTCTACCACTTATTTATTCCACATTAATGCACCTAGGACACATCATCTTGGCAATCTCTTTTTATGTGATTAGTATCAAACATTCAACTTGACTAGAACAACCTTGATTGTTGAAGATATAAATCTACACAACAACATTCAGCCAACACACCATAGAAATCAATCATATAACTATATGGTCACCCAATACCAAGAACGACACTATTTTAGAGTCTGTGTGTCGATCATCTCGAATCTTAGCTGTGAAATCGAAAATTCCATTTAACACAACTATGATATAAGATACTCTACCGATCAGTCCAGAGGCTAATGAATACAACTCATCAGTAGCTTCTGGCTTGATCCTTGATGGCGTAAATATTTTTCATTCTGCATTAATGAGAAGATTATGTAATTAAGAATATCAATTTCTAAACTTACATTTGTTTTAGAGAAAAAAATGTCTTTAGATATTACATACATGATTCGCAAACCACCCTTTGGGAAATAGCTGTTTTTGCCTTTGAAATAAATTATCATTGGTTTCCTTTTCATTTGCGTTCCATGATGTTCACTAGTTGTACACACTTTTGTTAAGTACACCTGCCATTAATTAGCTATTGAGTCAATAAATTATTTATAATCGGTGCAAAATAATTTTAGTCTTACAATAAATATTGATTGTAGTTCTTATACCAGTTAGTTCAAAGATATTACCAGTGAGCTTTTCTCTATTTCGGCACTGAGAGAACTCAAGTTGTTGGTAACTTCCAAGATGGGCGGAGCTCTTGAGAAAAAAAACAGAAAACCCATATATGTCTGATTCATTAAATCATCAACATTTCGATCTCGCGTCGATTAAATTTAGTCTCATTCCAAAGAGATATTGAGAACAAAGTTAATGATTCAATTCACATATAAGCCTCTGCTATTGAACCTTCTGGGTAAGCCTTATTTCTTACATAACTCTTATAAGTCGATAAAATCCTGTATAAAAACAAAGGTCATTGAAACATTCTTCAAATTGTTAAAGAAATTAATTTTTAAAATTGAATATAAAGTTTATAAATATTACCTTTCAATAGGATACATCCATCTAAGCCACAGGTTCCAGCAAGTTTTGCCTCAGTGTGGTAAATGTACAGTAAAATGTACCTAAATCATCAAAAAAACGCAGCGTGGAAGTTCCTCTTCAGCTTACAAGATCAACTACAATCTCATGTTTCTTATATTCCAAATTCTTGTATCCTCACATGATTTTGCACATAACTTTTGGAAAAAACATGAGAGTTCTGTAAGTGTTGTACTAACATCCTTCCTTAGAAATTTACGGATTCCAATTGGGAGAAGTCGTTGGAGCAACACATGGCAATTCAATGACTTTTGAGACTTAATATCTTTCCATCTTTCTTATGTTCACGACGCTTTGAAATATTTTGCCGGGCATATCATCCAGGAAACTTGATTGATTCCAAAAAGCACAATTTCTTCTTCTTTCCATTGTGTTAATGTGTTAGCATGCATGAGGCTCAAGTATTTGTTACCATGCAACACCTAAATGCATCCCTTTCTTATTTCATGTGCTTGTAAATCTATCGAGCTTTATATGGTTTGTCCTTTGTCTTCCTCTCAATATTCAACAGTCGTCCCCATCACGCATTGGTCACATACATTTTTTGCTCAATATGCATTAACATCAAGGAATAGTTTCTTCTATACTTAAGCTTTTGAACTCCAATATTCCAATTCAAAAAAATAGTACTTCTCTTGGGTCCAATTAATTTCACTAGGTGTTCGCTTCCTATTTTCTTATTTCTTTTTTATTTGGTTCTTACCCAAATAACATTTGATCAAATTTTCTAATTGCTCAATATGTCATCACCGGAAACTTTGGGGTGCTGATTCATTTCCAAACTTACCATATGCAATCTACTTTTACGCCCAGGATGATTAGTCGGCACTATACGATCGATGGCCCACTATAAACATATTTTGTTCAATGATGAAGATGATGTGTCAACATTGCAAACGGGCAAAGCCATGAAACCTTTGGTACTCCAACCGGATAACATTTGCCATACGCAGTAAAATCATTTATTGTCCATAAAATTGCTGCAACTCAGCATTATTAAAAATAAGTTGACAATAGCAGACATCATTAAGTCTCTATTTGCCAATCATGCCATAAAACTCTTATTTGAGTTCCATCAATTAATGGCCGTAAGTAAACATCATTTCTTTTCAGGAGAATGTGGACCCCGGAATCAAAAGTGACATCATTAAGAAGTGGGTTCTTTCAGGTGCATTTCCAAGGAGGCAGTTTATATGGCACTGTATAAACAGGCACATACGTAATGAGTGATATGTTAACCAAAATGGATTAAACAATCTGATGAAAGACCTAACCTCACATTTCTTGATTCACTACTAAAAGAGGGGTACATTCTATCAAACGACTTCCATGCTTCAGCATCAGCCGGATGCCTTAGCACACCATCATCCACTCGCTTTTCTTTATGCCACCTCATATCACTTGCTGTATGCCTATGACATAAATAGTCTTTGTAATCTTGTTTAAGAGAAAAAAATCGCAAGCTTTTATGTGCGGATTTTCTTGCCCTTTCCATCATTAATCTTATATCGATCCTCATCACATATAGGACATTTATCTAAAAATTCATTTTCTTTCCAAAACAATGCACAATCAAACTTGCAAGCATGAATTTTTTCATACCCTAAACCCAAATCCCGTAACATCTTCTTAGCATCATACGTACATGATGGAAGATTTGTACCTTCAGGAAATATCTCACTTAACAATTCAAGTAACATATCAAATGATTTATTACTCCAATGGTTAAGAACCTTTAGATGCATCAATTTAACAATGAATGTCAAAGATGAAAATTTAGACCCCCGTAAACAACTTTTTTCCAGCTCATACCTAACAACTCATCAAAATGTTGGTCTCTACATTAGTTGTCTCAAATGTAGCATCTCTATTTGGTATTGGGCCACAACATCACTCAAAAGTTCAATCATTTCATCATCGTCGTCAACATTATCATTACAGTAAAAGTTTCATGAATGATCTAACCTATTAGGACCACTCATATCAATTTCTTTCATTGTAATCAACACTAACTTTTTCTCCATGAAAATCCATCTTTGATATGTTGTGGCTATTCCGTATATTTATATAAGTGGGTTTCAATGTCATATATGGGATTTCCAAAATGCATTCTGACAATGTTTACATGGACAACGAGTCTTTCCATTTTGATCCACATGATTTTTTGCAACTTGAAGAAATGTTTTAACACCAGTTGCATATTCATCTGACAATCTATCGCAAAGATTCATCCAACTTTTATCCATAAGTCAAACCTGTATGATGCAAACTCTTATCAATTATTTTTTAAATTGTAAAAGCATATAAAATATAATATTAAAGCAATATTAACCTTAAATTAACAACAATAATACAAATATAGATATTTAATCTTATTCAATTATTTTTTAAATTGTAAAAGTGTATAAAATATAATATTAAAGCAATAATTAACCTTAATAACAACAATAATACAAATATAGATATTTAATCATATTCAATTATTTTTTAAATTGTAAAAGCATAATAAAATATAATATTAAAGCAATATTAACCTTAATAACAACAATAATACAAATATAGATATTTAATCTTATTCAATTATTTTTTAAATGTAAAAGCATTATAAAATATAATATTTAAAGCATATTAACCTTAATAACAACAATAATACAAATATAGATATTTAAATGATTAATTGAATGTCTATAGTAAATAAAATCAGATTAATAGCATTTTATTAGAACTATTAAAAGAGATGAAAATTTAATTAATAAAAAGACTATTTATGTAACTAATAACATACCTAAAAATATAAAGTAGTGATAACATACCTGATTTGCTTTTTTTTCAATGTTGTAGAACACCAAGATCAGCAACAGCAGCAGCCTATGATGAGCAACAGAAGTAGTTAATGGCAGTCCGTGGTGATGGACAATAAATATGGTGATGGGTTTGAAATAATGGAGATGTTATTTAAGGAGAAGCAGGATGGAGGATTTTTGTGGAGAGTTTAAGAAAGCTTTTTATTCTGATTTCTTTTTTTTATTTTTGTTTCCATTTAATATTTTACAATTTTTTTTTTGATAGGCAATATAATATTTTACAATATTACTTACCAATTCTTTAAATATTTTCCAATTTTGAAGTAAAATATTTTTGGATAGTTTTTTATAACCAACGAGAACATAGCAAACCAAATTGCTCTATTATACCCAACAAACACACAATAAAACCAAACCAAAAACCTAAATTATCACCAGAGAGCAACATACTACCCAAAAAAAAAAAAACGACATATTACCAAGAAAAAAAAGCCTTCAACACAATTTTTTTTAGTTAAACCCGAGAAAAACAATACCTAGAGCGTGGCAACTCACTTGACAGCCGCTCACGCGGATTCTGCAGAGCCTCCCGAAGAAACTGATCCATTTGGTTGATAGAGTCCTCAGAAATCATCCCGGAACCAACCAGAACCAACGAAGACGACAAAGCCGGAGCAGAAGCAAAGCTGAAGCTGGTACCGAGGCATCGAGAAAGGAAGAGGAAGAGGAATCTTTCTTGGATGATGAAGAGGAGAGCATCAATCTGCTCATGCTCTCGTCCAAATCAGCGACCTCCCAAGACTCAAGGGCTTCGAGATCGTGGATGTAAAACATAAGGTTGTGTTTTTCAGATCATGATTTGCAAGAAAAGGTCGTGAAATTTAAATCCAATGGTACAAAATCAAAGCAATCCCCAGAACAGATCCAGAATACAGAGGAAGCAAAAAAAAACGCGAATGAATTTTCCCGGAAATCGAATGAGGGATGGATTTTCTTGGAATCAAACGGAGGTTGCAAAAAAGGAAAATAGTAGTAATAAAATTAATTTAAACCGCCTAGCCACCAGCATCTGGGAGGAGGAGGAGACAGCAGCCCTGCCCGACGTGGCTCAACAACGCAATTTTGTGGCAGCAGAGTCAATACGCCGGTGGGAGCTTCCTCCACTTGCAGACGAATTCGGATTCGACGTCCTCTCCGGCGACGACCACAACGACGACCAACCAGTGGCTCTCGCGATCGATGAGCAACATGGCCACCCAAAACGACAACTTTCTAGTGTCTAGCGGGTCCGTGATTGCTGCTATATCGGAGGATTTGAACGGTAATTAGAAGAAGACAAACAGAGGAAACAATCAGAACCTGCGAGGATTGAGAGTGGAAGAGGAAAATAGGGCCTTTTTAGGGATTCTCTGGTATGGAGGGCAACTTCTAAAAAGGGGATCTTGATGCCCCGAGTGAAAAAAGTGGTTGGGTGGCCCTTTTGATTTTTAAATTTTGTAGAAAGAAAAAAAAAAAAGAAAAATCAGGAGAACAAATATAAATAATTATTAATTATCATCTTTATTTTGATTAAATAACTACCATTCAAATTTCGGTTTTTTTTAGAAAATATTTTATAAATTAAAATTAATTTAATAAGATAAATTATTAAATATTTTAATTATTTAAATTAATTAATGTTAATGGAAAAAGTTGTTACTATATATTTTTAATAAAATTTTAGAAATTAAATCTCAAATAAAATATTTTATATAAATTAATTTAATTTTTCATTTAAAATGTAATAAAACATATTTTAATAAAAGTATTTTAAAATTTTTAAAATAAATATTGTCTTCTGGGTTCCTTTCATCTAAAAATATGATAAAACCACATTAATCTTCATTTTCATATCAAAGACTATTACAATGTCATATGTATTATATTTATGTATAAATTGTTTTTATTCAATAAATCAAATATTTCTTAATTCAATTCTAACTTTATACACTTTCAAAATTCATATTTATTATTCTTAAAATTCAAATATCGAATCTATCGATATATCTCAATCTACCAATGTTTTTCTTCTTGATCATATCTATGTCAATTACACTTATAAAATAACTATAAAATGTGTATTCTTGCTTATTAATTTTATCATTTTTTGGAGTTTTTCCAAGCATTCCTATAAATTTTAAATAATTTTTGCTCCACCAATATTTCTCTGATATTTCCAATATATCCGTGAAATGGAAGTACCGCTATATCTGTAATTACCAATAATTTCATTCTTGATTCTAATATATATATATATATATTATAATAATAACATTGTCACATTATTTCTAAATAATATTTACTTTCTTTAATAATAATTGTGTTGTTTCATGAATATTAAAGTATCATGAAACTTTCTCAAAAAACAAATAAATCATGTTAAGTATTCAATAGTATAAATAAATTTAAAAGTGATAAATTTATTTTGAAAATGGAAAATGCATTTTAATGGGGATGAAATAGTTTTGTCTCCAATATTGAGTTTTTACAATAAAACAATTTCTTCTCCAATAATTCTCTTTGTTCATTCATCTAGTGGTATTAGGACAATATTTTTGTCTCCCATTATTAGGATTTTTCTCTCCAAAATTATTTTGCAACAACATAATTTTGTTACCCATTATTTACCTTTTGGGACGATACTAGCTTTTTGTCTCCCAATATATTTTGCACCATGAACTATTTTGTTGTTAAAAATTATGATGTCGTCACAAATAATTTGGCCTCATTTTATATTCAATTAAAACTTTAGACACAAATTTTCGTAACAAACTCAAATTTCGTCTCCTAATATCATCTTTAGAGATGAAATTATATTCATGGCCAAAAAATTTGTGGCTGAAGGTCAAATTTCTTGTAGTTATCTCTTACGAGCTTTTGAAGGGTAATCCAAGGTTAAAGATCACCTTGAATGGCAAGTGCTAGGTGAGAGGTATGAGCCATTGCAAGGTGCATCAGTGAGAGAGATTTAGTGTTTGAACCCATTAATGGGAAGCATCTGTACAACACTGGTTGGAGAAGGAACTATATGTTAATTCTCTAATGCAAGGAAAAGAAACAAGTGACCGGAACTCTCCCTTTTTGTATGAGGAATCTGAGCCTAGTGATCTGAAACTCCAAAAAACATCTTTTCTTTGTAAGTAAAATCAGTTACTATTTTTGGTTAGTTTAAAACCAAGCCTTTTTCTTTCAAACATCTTTATGTTTTCTTTTAAAGCTAACCTTGAAATGAAAAGGCACCAATTCAACTTTGAATATATATCATTTGAGAAGTGAAAACCCATCCCAGTGAACGATCCTAGAGCCACTATGCTATAGTAGCTTTGTCTTTGCTACCCTAGTATATGGTGTAATAGGTTATAAATTTTGTTGATTACTCCCTCAATCAAGGAGCACCAACTGGACACGAATCAGCTGAGATACCAATTGGGCACGAATCAAAAAGGCTGGCCAATGTATCATTATAAATTGGAACAATAATATTTTTGTTATGACAAAAAATATTTAAAGAGTACTTTCAAAAACATATATCTCTAAAAACAATGACAAGATAATAATTTTTCATTATGCTCCATTGACCTGGATTTAGAACTCTATATAATTTTCTATGACTTACTTGAAGACTCAAGGTTGATGTAAATTTAACAAGAGGCTAATAATGTTGAAAACATATATAGTGGACAACAAGGAAAATTGAGCGTTAACATAAAAATTAATTTGAAAAGGAATTTTTATTAAGATATCTAGAAATAAAAAAAAAAAAAAAAAGGAAATAGGTATTTGGGCGTGAAAAAACATTTGAAAAGTGAATTTTTTGTAAGAGCACTCAAGTGCCCTAGAATGGGCTCAAGCACTCAAGATCAAATTTTCCAAACTTTAATAAATTTCTAAAATTCACCCTCTTTCTAAATTCAATTTGACTAGGATTTTGTTTTTAAATTTCATTCAGCCCTCTAAGGTTCAACCTATACATATATGCCTAATATTGAGCAATTTTATTCTTTATATGCCTAGTTTTTATGTCATTACTCTGTTCTTAACCCAACATTCTCAAAGTATATCACCATCATTCTTCGACTCTATGGTAGAGGATCATATACTTTTAAGATATTGAGGAATCCATTAAGAAGTATTTTTTTTTCATAGTTAAAGAATTTAACTTTGAATTCTTTGACCTCATGAATTTACATTCACAAATTCTTTTGAAGGTGTTATGTGTGGCATTCCAAGAAAATTGTTTGTGTACTTGTGTGATTGAATTCTTAGATTACTAAGACCTTGAATCCAGAAACCACAAAGAATGAGATTATCCATAAACAATCAACACTCCTTTCATGGAAACCAACTATCTCCACTAGAAGCATGTATTAACTTTGAAATTTTGTAGTAAAGGTATGGAAGGTGTGCACCGTCACATTGAGATTGATATTTGGAAGGTAGGTGTTGACGTTATGGAAGGTGTGCACCTGGTTATGTTGGTTACACTGAGGGTGGTTAATTGACTGGAGTTGTTGGACGCAGTGGTTCTCTTTGGGAAAATTGAGAAGGCTTACCCTAACGTCTTCAACATGATGCATCATATTCTTGAGCATGATGTGTCGATAGATAACAATGGCTGAACGTACTATGGACTTCAAGAGTACTCTTTTGATAATGACGTCCAATGTTGGTGAAGGCTCATTGCTTCGAAGATGCATCAAAAGCTATTTTGTTGTATGTGTTAGTCAATTTTCTCTGGTGATCCGGAAGCAAAGGTTTCAAAGCAGTTTTATGGATTTATCTGTACGGAGGTTGACATTTTAGATCTTCCCAGATTCATGGAAGCGTTGATAAAATAAACTGAGCAAAAGTAAAACCAGAACAAAGAAACAATTCCACACTTTATTTGTACTGAGACAACCAATAAATAGACAACACAATCAACTGGCTTGACAAAGCCATAACAACAAAGGCATGAAAATAGGACCATGAAACCATGTTTCAATAAATCTGCTGCCACCATCACCAAAAATCAGGAGATAATAAAGAGACTCAATAAACAATTTCCTATAGACCAGGACAACATAACAGATATAAGACTCAACATAAAACAATTTATTAAAGACTTGGTCAAATGACCCATTGCACGAAGATATTTTATCACCCTCCCTTAAACTGATATCTGTAGAAATCAGTTTAGGAATCAATTTGCAAAGCCTTTCCTGAAGCAGCCACAACCTCATTTGAAGAACAAACTCCAAGCATACTTCGAAGTTTCATAAAAACAGCAGGCTTGAGGGGCTTAGTCAAGATATCTGCAATTTGATCTTCACTTTTGCAAAACACCAAATCAATAACTCCATCTTTACATAAATCACGCAAGAAGTGGTACCTCACATCAATGTGTTTGCTTCTCCCATGTAAGACTAGATTCTTTGAGATTTTTATTGTAGAGAGGTTATCACAGTAAATCACTATTGGACCTTGCTGCTGGTTGTACAAAACTTCAAGTAACCTTCTCAGCCAAATAGCTTGACATGAGCTTGATGCTGCAACAACGAATTCAACTTCCGTAGTTGACAAATTCACAATCTGTTGCTTCTTTGATGACCAAGTAATAGCTCTAGAATTCAACATAAACACTGCTCCAGAAGTGTTGTTTCTATCATCAAGATCTCTAGCATAATCACTATCTGAAAAACCAATCAAACTTGATCTTTCACCCCTGATTACTACCAAAAAGTGCTATTTTGTAGACCTAATAATAATGGTTTTAAGCACCTTTGTGTATTAATCATATTCATTTAACCCAATTAATTCATTAAGGTCCTTAGTAATTGGTTTTAACCATTTTTGTGGCAAGTTTACATTTATCAGCTTATGAATCAATTCAAGCATGCCAAATGATGGAGGAGCTACTTGGACAAGTTAAAGCAAGGATTTTGGAAGTTTACAGGCTTGAATTTCAAGTGGAAACACGAGCACAATCCATGGGAACACCATTTTGCAAGGAAAGAACAATGGAGAAGAGGAAAACAGAGTGAAGGAAACAGCTGCAGTCTTCTTCTGCACTTTTGGAGCATTTCCCGAAGTCCATTTTCTACATACTATATACCATTTCAAAGCTCTGGAAGTCAAGAATCCAACGCTTCAAACCGTGTATGATTTGGAGCTGAAACGAGGAAGATATGGCCTTCGGAAGACAACTGCTCCAGGTGTGCGAAAATTTCGCACACCCCCTTTTAGCTGTGCGAATGGTGTGCGAAATTCGCACACCTCCCTCAGGTGTGCGAAAATTTCGCACACCCCTTACGTGGTGCGAATTTTCCCCTGTTTCTGCCGACTCCACACGAGATCTTTTCTTTTGGATATTTTTGTATAAATTTCCTTTCTTCTCCTTGTAACAAACCAATCATAAGATTTCTTAGCTAGGAAGGTTGGAAAAACTTCTCTATTTATAGCCCCTTGCATCTGTTGTAACATTATTATTGATATATAGATATAGAAAGAGCCTTGCTCTGTTTTTCTCTCTTCTCCTGTTCTTCCCCGTTTCTATTTTCTTAGTAGCCAAACAGCCTCTAAGGGCTTTTCCTCGGAGGATGATTGGCTAAAACTTTTAGTTTCTCAAAGTATGGATGTTATGTGATGGCTTGGATGCAATCCCATGGAAATTTCTCACACCCGGAAGGTAAGTAGTCGTTTTTCATTAATGGTTCATTAATGCAAATTTTGGTTTTTATTTCCTTTGGACAACTTCCAACGGCCAATACTTGATAAGCTTTTGGATTTCTATCCATTAGTTATCTCCTACGAGCTATTGGAAGGTGAGGTTTTCAATTCCAAGTTTTGTATTAATCCATTAGAACCAATTTCAATGGCCATTGAAAGGTGAGTTTATCACCCGGAATGACTTTGAGTTGCCAATATTTGGTAAGCTTTTGGCTTTAGACCATTAGTTATCTCTTACGAGCCATTCAAAGGAAGTCTAAGGTGAATAACCATTGATGAAATTCACTACCATCTGTTTTGTCATTTTAAAGGATTAAAACTTGATTTGCTAAATCCATACCGGTTCGGGAAGCAAGCATCACCATAGTTGCAACCCCAACGCGAGGAGCCTATCCTGAGATTTCCAATTTGCATAAGAGCCAGAGCATAGCTATCCTATCTTTGAGAAACTTGTTTTTACACCCTTTTATTTTAGTCTTTAATGTTAGCTTAGATTAGTTTAAATCTTTCTAAAACATTTACATCTTCTTTTAAAGCTAACATCCATAAGAAAATCACCTATTTTCCTAAATTGAATATCACTAGTGTTTGCGAAAACCCTTCCCAGTGAACGATCCTAGAACCACTATGCTATAGTAGCTTGGCTACTTTAGTAATAGTATTCAAGGTATAAATTTTGTTGATACGCATTTAAAGCTAAGCTACCATGAGTCGAATCAACCCCTTTTGTATAGAATCCCAAAGTCTACAGTACCTTTCAAATAGCGAAAAATTCTTTTTTGCAGCCAAAAGATGAACTTCAGTTGGATTCTCCATGTATCTACTGATTAAATTGACTGCGTGCATAATGTCTGGTCTTGTAGATGTCAGATACATAAGACTTCCAACGATCTGCTTGTAAAGAGTACTATCCACCCTCTTTCCTGCCCCACTCTTTGAGAGTTTCAGACCAACTTCACTTGGGGTGATGACTGAATTACAATCCTTCAACATAAACTTGTCCAAAATCTCTATAGCATATTTCTTTTGAGAAATGAAAACACCTGCAGATGATTACACTACCTCAATGCCAAGAAAATAGTGCATTAATCCCATATCAGTCATATCAAATTCTTTCATCATAGACTTCTTAAAATCAACAAGCATGGTTTTATTATTACTAGTATAAATGAGATCATCAACATATAAACACACAATTAAAATCTTCTTATCAACACCATATTTAGTGTAAAGATTGTGCTCATATGGACATTTAATAAAACCTTCCTCAGTAATATAAGCATCTATACGACTGTACCAAGCTCTTGGTGCTTGTTTCAGTCCGTATAGTGCTTTCTTTAACTTATATACCTGATTCTCATAACCTTGCTTCACATACCCAGGGGGTTGATCAATATAGACTTCTTCTTCCAACTCTCCATGCAAAAATGCTGACTTCACATCTAACTGATGGATAGACCATGAGTTTTGGGCAGCCATGGATAACACCAAGCGAATAGTGTCAAGCTTTGCTACTGGAGGAAACACCTCTTTGTAATCCACTCCGAATTATTGCTTGTACCCCTTTGCAACAAGCCGAGCTTTGTACTTATCAACTCCACCATCTTTGTTCAACTTCGTTTTATAAACCCATTTAACACCAATGGATTTCTGCCCTTTTGGAAGTTCAACTAGCTCCCAACTATTATTTTTCTCTATAGACCCGATTTCCTCATTCATACCTTATGCCACTTTAAATCCTTGATAGCTTCTTGGAATGTAATGGGATCACAATCTGATAACAAAGCATAATGGGCAATTGTATCATAGTTATTAGATTGAACTCCAATTACCTCAAAATCTTGCATCCATGTGGGCCTTTTTTGAACACGACGAAGTAGTGATTCAGCAACTACATTACTCTCTGTTGCTGTTGATGAAGTTTCAGTGGCTGTTGGAGCATCATTTGGTGGACTTTCAGGTATAAAAACCATAGGAATTTGTTGTTGTAGAAGCTGCTGCCTTTCTTCTTCGGCATCATTGTCAAAAATGACTTGTGTAGGCTGCTGCCCATTCCAATTCCAGGTGCTCTCCTCATCAAAAATAACATCTCTACTGGTCACAATCTTCTTCGTGAGTGGATTGAACAATTTATATGCTTTGGATGCTTCACTTACGCCAAGAAAAACACATTTTTCACCCTTATCATCAAGTTTCTTCCTTTTCTCGTATGGGACATGTGCATAGGCGATGCAACCGAAAATTTTGAAGTGATCTACAACTAGTTTCCGTCCACTCCAACCCTCCTCCGGTGTCATGTTTTGAACAGAAAATGTAGGACTTCTGTTCAACACATGGATACTCCAATTCACTGCCTCCAGCCAAAAACTCTTTGGAATTTTGCCCCTTGCAAGCAAGCTCCTCACAATGTTGAGGATGGTTCTATTTTTTCTCTCTGATACACCATTCTGTTGCGGTGTATAAGCAGCTGTGAGTTCTCTTTATATGCCTTGATCATCACAAAAATGTTCAAATTCATTTGAACAATATTCTCCACCACGATCAGTACGGAGAATTTTGATGGATCTCCCTGTTTCTTTTTCAACGCGTGCCTTGAAGCTTTTAAATGCACTAAAAGCTTCTGATTTTTCCTGCAAAAAAGAAACCCATGTTTTTCGACTATAATCATCAATAAAGATAATAAGATATTTTTTACCCCCATTAGAAGTTGGATTAATTGGACCGCAAATGTCAGAGTGAACCAGTTCCAAGACATTCTTTGCTCTTCGTGACTTTCCTTGAGGGAATTGAGAACGATGTTGTTTTCCAACAACACATTCTTCACAAACTTGAGAAGGAATGGAAATTTGAGGAAGACCTGTCACCATATGTTTCTGTTGGAGAGTTTTTAATCCACCAAAATTCAAATGGCCATAGCGTAAATGCCAAAGCCATGAAAGATCTTTCACTTCAGCCATTAAGAAAGACTGGACACTATCAATCTTCAATGGAAACAACCTGTTTGAAGCCATTTGAACAACATCAATAGCACCTCTCAAAGGATCATATATCTCACAAGCACCCTTCTGAATTGTTATTATGTAACCCTTTTCTTGCAATTGACCAGCACTTAACAAATTACTTTTCAAGTCTGGTACATAAAAAACATTGGAAATTGTTTCTACAAAACCATTCTTGGTTCTAATATTAATATCACCCTTTCCCATTACATTCACAGTAGAATGATTACTACTCAAAAAGTGCAATTTGATTAGCCTATAATCAATCCTTTTAACCACTTTTGAGTAGTAGTTTAGGCCTTTTAACTCAATTGACATGTTAAGGGTCCTTGAAAGCAATTTTACTCATTTTGTGCAAGTTTTGGTGTTTTTGTTAGTATTTTGATCACCAAAGCAAGTCAAGTTTGAGGAGAGCTATGAGGAATCTTGGGCAAAGCTTAGAAATCATTTGCCAAGAGTGAATCCGGATTGCTAGGAGAAAAAGCAAAGAGGATCAGCTATGGAGCATATTCTTGATGACAGTCGTAGCAGCCACTTTTTGGGCACTTCCTGAAGTCCAAATGATGCATGCTATATACCATTTCAAAGCTCAGGAAGTCAACAATCCAATGCTTCAAACGGTGTGCGATTTGGAGCTGAAATGAGGAAGTTGCAGCTGTTACAAGCAGATCAACTAAAAGTGCTGCGAAATCAGCCTTTTGTTGCGAAGTGATTTCGCAACACTTTTGTACAGTAGAATGCTTCTCCTTCTGACGATGCCCAATTTATACCGCGGGAAGGAAGCTTGGAACATCAAGATGGAAGCCAACTTCGCAAGCCTTCAGTGATGGCTTGGTGTTGCGAAAATATTTCGCAGCCCTCATGGGTGTCTGCGAAATTTCGCAGACACCATTTTCCTCCTGCGAAATGCCTCCTGAAGACTTCCGACAGCTGCTACCGACATTGGGAGATATTTTCCATTAGATTTTTGTTGTCTAAATCCCAAAATACTCCTTGTAAGCTTCCAATTACAAGATTCCTTAGTTTTTAAGTTAGTAAAAAGACCAAATATCTTTGTAACAATTAGTTTTATATTATGTTCATATATATACCTCTCGGGAGCCTGTTCCAGAGAGGAGTTCCTTCTGTAAGAATTTGGTAAGCAAGAAAAGGGTCTTTTCTTTCTACTGCCTTACCTTCTCACTTTGTATTTTTTACTTAATACTAAGTTATGAACTCTCTGAGGAGTTTTCCCCAGAGAATGAGTAACTAAACCTCCAATTCCTTGGAGCTAAGGTAGCCGGGGGAGGTTCCAAGTGCAAGAATGCAAAACTTTGTGGTTTTAGTTAGTAATGAAGAGGAAGTGAAATCCTTTAGTGATTTCAATGTTTTTAGTTAACTTAAAACATCCGGGAGTCACCTGGGCCAACACTTGGTAAGGCAAGTGATTTCCCACCATGGAAATGCACTAGTTTACCCTGTGCGAGCCTCTGGTAGGTGACTTCAGGGTAGGATTTTCTAGAATAGTCAACACTTGATAAGCTTTTGGACTCCTAGGAGACATCCATTAGTTATCTCTTGCGAGCTTTTGACGGGTAATCCAAGGTTAAGGATCATCTTGAATGGTTAAGGCTAAGTGAGAGGCTTAAACCACTGCAAGTTGAATCAATGAGAGAATTAAGGTGAAATCCAATTAAAGGATGAATCTGTACCACACCAGCTAGAGAATTAACTATACGTTGAATCTCTAACATGAGGAAAGGAACCATCTGACCGGAGCTATGTATTTTGCATGAGGAACCACCCCCGTGAACCTAAGTCTTCAAGGAATGTTTTTCTTCCTAAGTTATTCCAAACTTCTGTTAAGTTAATTAGTTTAAGTCTAAACCATCACCAACCCAAGTTTGTGTTTTACTTCTTAAGCTAACCATGAAATGAAACAAGACCAATTCACTTGGAATTGGTATCATTGATATCTTGTCACTCTGTCCCAGTGGACGATCCTAGAGCCACTATACTATAGTAGCTTTGTATATGCTACCCTAGTGTATGGTGTTATAGGTATAAATTTTGTTGATTAGTCCCTCAACCAAGGAGCACCAGCTGAACCCGAATCGGCTGAGACACCAATTGGGCACGAATCATAGAACAATCACCAAAGCTCAGTATAGAACGAAAACCTTCATTTAGAAAACAAAAGAAGACTTACTACCACACACGTGGTTGCTGTAGCCTGTGTCCACATGCCACACTTCTGCTTGAGGTTGTTCATTGACTTGAGCAGCCATCAACAAGGTTTCAACTTCTTTCTTTTCTGCATAATTAGATTTCTCTCCTTTTTCTTTGTCATTAGGTAATTTAGTATAACATTCAGAACGGTAATGGCCAAATTTATGACATCTAAAACACTCTACCTTGGATTTGTCAAATTGTTGATTTCGGCCTCTGCCTCTATTTTGGAAATCTGGTTGATCTTCATCAACTCTAAAATTGCCTCGTCCACCTCTTCCTCTACCTCCATCTCTAACTCCTCAAACTCCTCTTCCTTTGCCTCTACCTCGATCTGCTGATCTATTCATTGTCAAAGCATTGTTGTTAGTTGAAGCCTTTAAAGCTTGCTCCTCCTTGTCCTCCTGGATGATTTTCTGCTCATGAACTAACAAAGATCCTTGCAACTCGTCAATTGATAGTTCATCAAGGTCTTTCGATTCCTCAATAGAACAAACAACATAGTTAAATTTTGGCGTCATTGACCGAAGAATTTTCTCAATAAGAGTCACGTCCTCCATCTTCTCGCCATGAATTCGCATTTTGTTGATGATTGCCATTGTTCTTGAGAAGTAATCAGAAACTGACTCCCCCGGCTTCATTCGAAGCGTTTCGAACTCAGATCGAAGTGCTTGAAGCTGCTGCCTCTTGGTCCTCGTTGATCCCTAGTACTTCTTCTTCATGGAGTCCCAAATCTGCTGGGAGGTGTCCTTGCACAAAATAGTTTCCAAGATTGAGCGATCAATAGCTTGGAACAAATAATTCTTTGCCTTTAGATCTTTTAATCTTTGTCCTTCAATCTTTATTTTCTGCACATCCGTCATTGGTGAATTCATTGCTGGTTCTGCTATCCCTCCAGAGACTACTTGCCAGTACTCTTTAGATCGTAAGAAATTCTCCATCAACATGCTCCAATGGTCATAGTGACCATCAAAATGTGGAATTGCAGGTTGCACAAAATTTTCAGAGGCCATTGTTTTTTTTCTGTTGCTGAAAGAAAATAAACAAAGCTGCTGCTATATGACTCTCTGTCTCACAAACTCTCTCTCTCTGTTTTGGCACTCTCAATTCTCACTTTCTGGTTTTAACCCACTTTTCTAGCGTTAACCGGGCTCTGATACCATTGATAAAATAAACTGAGCAAAAGTAAAACCAGAGCAAAGAAACAATTCCACACTTTATTTGTACTGAGACAACCAATAAATAGACAATACAATCAACTGGCTTGACAAAGCCATAACAACAAAGGCATAAAAATTGGACCATGAAACCATGTTTCAATAAATCTGCTGCCACCATCACCAAAAATCAGGAGATAATAAAGAGACTCAATAAACAATTTCCTATAGACCAAGACAACATAACAGATATAAGACTCAACATAAAACAATTTATTAAAGACTTGGTCAAATGACCCATTGCACGAAGATATTTTATCAAGCGTTAGATATGAAATCCTATCTGCTTGAAGAATCATTGCTGCCTACTTTTTCACCATCACACAGCCATAAAGGGGACTTACCACAAAGCGGAGAGGGGAACCACGATCTCAAGGGACTGCAATTCCTAAGAGCAGGCGGCACCATAGAGGCTTCGAGGGGGGAAGAACATAGTCGCATTACATCTAAAAAGAAAAGCAAGGACGGCCGGATTGGGGAGGAGGAAGGATTTTAGACAGCCAGATTCACGCACAGAAGCACCACCCCACACCCTCATCTCCACCCACTGGCATCAGACACCACCTCCACCATACATTTAGCCACACCAACGCACTACCATCTTCTCTCACGCTATAACCAACCACCACTTCATGTTCTCTCTCGCAGCACCATCTCCACGCTGTAACCTGCTGCCACCTGCCCCCAAACACCACAGCAACCACGTATCAAGTCTTCCATCCACACGGCTATAGATTTTGGGAGACTCTCCAAAACAGTTCTCTCTAGACAGCCATGCACCATTATGGGTCATTTTGTAGCACGCATAGCCGGCTAGGAAAGTTAAAATATTTTTTTTTTTTTTTTTTAGTTTGATTGATCTCCTGAATTTTTTTTTTAATGTTTTATGGTTTTAGTTTTGTTAAATCCATGCCATGTTCAAAAGTTGTTTTTGTTAACTTGGTTAATCCTAGTCAATTTATGAGTTTTTAGATTATTTAGTTTTGAATTCAATCCATGCTATTATCTTAGTTATAAATTTTAGTTTGGTTGATCTTCTGAATTTTTTTTTAATGTTTTATAGTTTTAGTTTTGTTAAATCCATGCCATGTTCAAAAGTTGTTTTTGTTAGTTTGGATAATTCTAGTCAATTCTTGAGTTTTTAGATTATTTAGTTTTGAATTTAATCCATGCTATTGTCTTAATTATTAATTTTAGTTTGGCTGATCTCCTGAATTTTTTTTAATGTTTTATAGTTTTAGTTTTGTAAAATCCATGCCATGTTCAAAAGTTGTTTTTGTTAGTTTGGTTAATTCTAGTCAATTCTTGAGTTTTTAGATTATTTAGTTTTGAATTTAATCCATGCTATTATCTTAGTTATTATATTTTAGTTTGGTTGATCTCTGATTTTTTTTTAAAAATGTTTTATAGTTTTAGTTTTTGTTAAATCCATGCTATGCTCTAAAGAAGCTGTTTTTTTGTTTTTTTTTAGTTTGGTTAATTCTAATTAATTCTTAACTTTTCAATTATTTAGTTTTGAATTTAATCCACACTATGGCCTTAGTCATTAATTTTGGTTTGATTGATATCATGTATTTTTTTAGTATTTTATGTTCTTAGTTTTTATTAAATCCATGTGATGTCCTCAAGTTAGGTATTTCATTAGTTTGGTTGTTTCTAATTAATTATTTAGTTTTAAATTTCTAGTTTGAATTTAATCCATGCTATTGCCTCAGTTATTAATTTTAGCCTGATTGATTTCATGTATTTTTTTAGCATCCTATATTCTTAATTTTTATTAAATCCATGTGATGTCCTCAAGTTAAGTTTAATTAGTTTGGTTGTTTTTAATTAATTCTTTAGTTTTAGATTTCTAGTTTTTAATTTAATTCATGTTATTGCCTTAGTTATTAATTTTAGCTTAATTGATCTCATGTTTTTAGCATCTTATGTTCTTAGTTTCTTTTTATTAAATTCATGCAATGTCCTTAGGTTGATTTTCCTTAGTTTAGTTGATTCTAAATAATTCTTAATTTATAGGTTTTCACTTTTAAATTCAATCCATGCTATTGTCTTAGTTATTAATTTTTATTCTAATTGATCTCATGTATTTTTTTAGCATCTTATAGTCTTAGTTTTTGTTATATCTTCAAGTTGATTTTTTGTAGTTTTGTTAATTCTAATTAATTTTTAAGTTTTTAGGAAATTTTAGTTATTATTTTGAGGTGCTATGATGCGTAATTTAGATGTTGAGTTCATTAATTTTGACTTCAATTAGATCCTACCCTAGTTTAATTGCTTTTGGTTTATACACCCTTGAGCTATTTAGTTTAATTCAGTTTATTTGTTACATTCATGCTTTTACAATCCTATGATTTCATGTTATAAAACCAAATTTTATAGAAAGCTACTATATTTTCAAATGAGTGAGCACCAAATTTTTTTAGAAAGTCACCTTTGCTACTTGTTGTAATCATATCTATCTATTTTTTTTATGAATTATATACAAGATGTATGTGATAATTGATGATCTTGTATACTTTGATCATTTTTTCTATGTTAATTAGATACCAAGCATGCTAGGATTTATTTCTTTTATTATTTATAATCTAACCCCTCATGTCTTGTGGAAGCACGTTATAAGTTACCTATGTTATTCAAGTATGCTTCTTGCCTTCATATCTTAATTCCATAAATTATGTATCGCTTTACACATGATTGTTATGTATTGCTTCGTATGCGCTTCTCAACCTGTACAACTTATTTTTTTATTGTTTGTTTAGCTTGCCATGTTTGATTAAGAGACTAGGGTAAAATACATGTGTGTTTTATTTTCCAAACTAACCATTGATGTCTTGTGATAGTACTTAAGAAGCAGTCCGGGTACACACCCTAAATCTTCTTTATGATTATGATTGGTTTTTTTTGTTTGGCATGCTATTTTTGAAATCACCTAGCCTACCTAGGTATCTATAATCAATAGATTAATTGCCACATTTCCCTAAACTTAGTCAATAGAGACCTTTATAGGGCTTAGAGGGGTGCTAACTTTTAGAGGTACCTTCCCAATAGGTAACCTGATCCCCGAACCTAGACTCGGGTTTTTCAAAGACACGCTTTTCCAAAAACTATGGAGTCACTTCGTTAGGGTTTTCTTTCTTGTTTTATTTTCCTTTTTAAAATAAAATAAAATAAATAGCCACTCCGACTTTTCCAAAACTAATTTTTCACCAATAAAAGTGAGTCTTGCCATTGAGTGGGGACGCACGTGAAAAATGTGGGTTCATAAAGCCACTTAGAGCGATTTTAGAATAAGTGAAGACGAATATTTTGACTCTAGAGAAAGCAAGTATGATTATACTGATAATCTTGTTGCATTTTTGGCATCTATAAATTTAGATTGTAATCTTTTGAAAGATATTAAATCTAATGATAACTCAAAATAATTTGATAATTTAAAAGTTTCATATAATGTCCTTCTAGAGGAAAGTTTGAAAACTAAGGCAAAGAACTTAAAAGTGAATAATAAAGTCTCAAAGATAAATGTCATAAATGATTCACTTAAGTCTGAAAATTTAGATCTTCTTAATGAAATCTCTAACTTGAGCTTTTGTTTTTTGAAAAAAGGTAAGATTTCTAGAGAATGAACATAACCATGTACTTGAGAAAAGTAGATCCCTATTTTTAGAAATTGAAAGAATGGGAAAAGACTTGGCCTCTAAAAATGCAGAATTTCATCCAAGGACTAAGATATTAAATAAAATCATTAGCAAAGGGAAGACCAATGAAGATGAAAAAGGCTTAGGTATCTAAAAAAAATTAGACTTTCTAATAGCAGAAAAACAATATTGGTTAACGATCAAGGAAGTGTATCATCCCTAGAGGCCTCCACTAACACTACTCCAGTGACAAACTTAGAAATGTTTAGAGTAAGTATTAAAGCAGACCCTTTAATAGATTTCAATTACATGTGAATAGGTTAGTGAATTCCAAATTCTAAAAAAAACTAAATCTTGAATATTAAGAAATGGAAAAAGTCTTATACTAAGTCTAGGAATAGGAAGAGTTAGGTACACATGCCTCCTAAGGTCAAGCAGGTATGAGTTAAGAACTAGGTTAGGTAACATGTTGTATTTACCACACATAAGGATAGAAAACCTAGAAAGTGGTATTTTGATAGTGGATACTCTAGGAACACGATAGGATATAAGTCTTTCTCTACCACTTTTGAGTAGATCAATAGTGGTCATGTCCCATTTGTTGATGGGAATCAATCCTTGGTTAGGATAGGGGTTGTGGGATGAACAAAAGTGAGCATGTCATTAGATCCTAGGTGAAATTGTATATGCTAATTAAAAAATTTAAATTCTAAGTTATTTCATGACTTATCTCTCATTTGGATGTTCTTAAATCCTTTCTGTTAGAACATTGAATCTTGTTTATATGTTGACAATTTTGTTTCTTTTTAAGTTTGGTCATAGAAGTCTTTTTGGATAGTGATGAGGATCAAGTGTTGTTGTTCGTCCAACGGAAAAGTCACATGCACATCTAAAGAGGTTTAGCTTGTGACAAATTAGGCTTTGTTAAGGTATTAAGAGGATCAATTTTGTTTTGAGCTTAAAATGATTTAAAATCAAAATTTTAAATTGAATAGGACTGCTCAAACCTGGAGCACTCAAGCGCCCAAGGCACTCAAGTAGTCATGCAATTTCTGTCAAGTTTTTCACATAATTTCAATTAAGAAACCTTCCAAAACCAAGACTCTTTAAGCTCTTACCTATAAATAACTCCCTAATAACCCTTAGAGGTTATGAGATTGGAGAAAGATTATTGTGAGACCTTTCATTCCTAAGAAAGGATCTCCTAGAGAGAAAATTCTGAAGTTCCACACCATTCTCAATCCCTCATTCAAAGATTAGATCTTTGAATCTTAGGTTGAAGACCATCATCCCTTTAGAGCGGTTGAAGGATCTACTAGGGAGTAATACGAGCTTGTTGCATTGTGAACATGAATCAAGTTGTAGATACTGAAGAGTAAGTCTTTAGGGAAAAACGACCTGGTAAATCTGTGTAACTTGATTTCAAATAGTAGATTTAGATTAGTGGTCTTAGACATCATGGTTATTTATCTCCACAGTCAGTGTGGGGGTTTTCCATGGAAAAATCATGTCACATTGCATATCTTCTTTTTTTCTTCTTACATTCCGATTGATGATATTTTTTTGATTGATTAGTTAGTTTGTTATTGAATTTATTAGGGTGGTTATCTTGGTGGTTATGATAATTATCCCGATAACTAATTATTGTTATCCCTAATATCTCTCAAGTTATCTTTTGATATTACAATTATAGTATTTTATCCCTAAATAATCACAATTTTCAATTAAATATAAAAAAAATATTTTTATAAATAAAGAATTTAGGTATAACCCTTTTGGATATCCAAGATATCCCCACTATTTTAAAGGGTGAAGAAAAATTGGGCATTTCATATAAATATTCATTAAAAAATTTTAATCACCCACACACCCTTTTGGAACTATTTTATAATCAACTTGAATTAAGTTTAGGAAAATATTCTAACTAAAAACTTCCCAACAATATTGAAGCCACCAAAAATTTTCAACTTATTTAACTTTTATTTTTATTTTTATTTTTATAATTAATAGTGGAGAGTCCCATTTTTTTTTCTTTCTTTTGTTTGCAACGGTGAATGAAATATATCTATATATATATATAAGTTAAAATAATGTTGGTTGTTTACATCTTTTAATTATTTTTCATAACCATTAATATTAAAGAGTAATGGAAATAATAGTTATATTGTTTTAAAATTTATTTCATTAGAACATGCATAATTTGTCAATTTTCTTTGTTTTTGTTTTTTCTTTTCTTTTTTTTTTTAAATGTTAAAGGTGCAATAATACTATTTTAATATATATGTATATATATTACTTTTGAAATTAAAAGTTAATATTTTGAAAAAAAAAATCCATTAGTTGAAGGAAGATATGATAAATAATTTGGATGGTTTAATCCTACCTCAACTTTAGAAACTCTTTTCTATAATTAAAAATATTAATTATTCATTAATCTCATACTTCAGACATTTATAGCATCCTTGATAAAAAGATAGTAGTAAAAATAATAATGATCATAATATGAATATTAAGTTTTGAAGAAAATTAGTGAATTATTAGGTCATTTTATTTGTTGGCACTATTTTTATACCATTAGTAGTTTAATTACATCCACTTCTTACTATCATTCATATAGCTTACCTCCTATCATAATATTGTTCCCTTTGATACATGCTAGGAAATCACCTCCGATGAATCTAATGCCCTAGGATGATGAGTAGCAGATAAATATGGAATGGGAAGATGTCAGAGTGAATTTGGAATCTTTAAGTATTTCAGAGATGGATAATAATGGTAGATTGGAACCAAGTATAGAGTCTTCAAGTGATCCATTATCCTCAAAGTAACTAGAGTTAATCCATGGCCGATTCTAATGGAAATAATGAAGATATAGCAAATGCATATTGGAAGAAAAAAAAAGTCATATTGGAAAAATACTTTATTAGATTTGGAAGAAGATTTAGGTAAGTTTGCTGAACTTTAGTCTTAATTTTGTTTTTCTTCTATTATTAATTCTCATTGATTTCAAATACCTTAGATTAGGTTTGGGTGTGGACAAACCGGGCCGCAAATGTTGTTAGAATTTGACATTTAGGAAATTAGGTTATTGAATGTTGATTGTTTGATAAATTAAAGTTGTGGTTAGAGTAATTTTTCTTCAAATTCTTTTACCAATGTAAGCCATTGGATAGTCAAATGCCAATTGTCTTTAGATGAACATTTTAATTTGATTATGACTCTTTTGATTTTGCGTTTTGATATTTGTAATTCACTTTCATAGTTCACACACCATACTTTTTCTTGGTCGTTTGTATTTAAGATTTCATGTGTTTAATAATTTTTATAATATTTGTTTTTAAATATTTTTCTAATTAAATCAATCCTTAAACTTCTATTTAAATTCATCTTAGTTCCTTTAAGTATGAAATTTCAATTTTCCAAATGACAATGCAACCTATTTTATTCGGTATGCATACTAAAAAAAGGTTTTAAAATGAATTTTGATCTGAATGATACATGAACTAAAATTTATAGCTCCAATCATGAAGTCATCTTAACCTTGACTTATAATGATCATTTGAGGTACGAAGATTATGGATGAATTCGTGGAAATTAAAAAGGGATTGATAGATCCCTATATACAAAGTTTTTCCCAAATCAGTTTTCTACTACCATTGTTGAATGCTCACTACACCTCTGAACTTGTAAATTGGAGTTCAACAACCTAGAGACCTCTTAAAATTGTTTCAATGCTTGGATATTGCTCTAGACTCACCAAATGTATGAAGAAAAAAAAAATAACCTAAAACACTTTTTGAACCCTAATCCTACAAAAAACCAACGAGTCTTTCAATCAATAAATTTAATTTAGTTTTCCAACAGACACAATTTTAACACTATTTTGGATACTTGAAAATGTCTAAAAAATTCAATTATTAAATGATCTCTTTAATTTCTTTAGATTTTTTTATTCAATACATCTTGAAATTAATTTTTGACACAAAATATTTTCCCAATTGGACGATATAATTTTCCCTTTTTGCACCCACTCCACTGTCCTAATTTTAAACCAAGGGGCAGTCTAGTTGTTTTTAAAATTGATACATATATTTTCTTGCTTGAAAAATATTTTTCTTGTCAAATATGCATCTTAAATTGTTCTATGATTTTTTATATGATTATATCACATTTATGGAGTGGTTAAAAAAATTGATTTATGCATGCTATAGAATTTAGTCCTATTTTGGACCTTTCAGGATATTTTGACTAGAATTAATTGGAGCTTTATTAAATTTTTGTTCACTTGGATAATAAGCTAAAATGCATGATATATTCTCTAATTTTTTGTAATTAAATTCACATTCTAGGTTTTTTTAAAATTTATTTTTTGAACCTTTCTATTCTGACTACATGCTGAAATATTCGTACAATGCTAGCTTTGTTATTTAATCTGGTGTTGTTTAGCATATCTTTACTTGATCTTGACTTTTTAAATATAATTTAGTCATAATGAGGATGTTACATAAAATTTTCCATGATGAAATATTGCTTTTAGGTATTTATTTATGATTATCCTAAATCAATTGACTATTCAATCACTTTATCGCATATTTTGACTTAGTCACTAATTTTGGTTTTTAATCTCTCTTGTGAATCATTTTTTCTTTTATAATAAATTGTTTTTATATCTTATATGATATTTGATATGTTTTAAATTCTTTTCATTTCATTTGAGCCATACATATGCCATGTAAATTAGGGCTTACCATCATAGTTATTTATTGTCATGATTTATTCTAATCACTCTAGCTATATGCAGGCATATTGAAAGCTATAAATGTGATCAAGGTACATCCTTTGTTTCCTTTATTTCTCTAAATCTATAAATAGACTATTGTCTTTGTAAACGTCTTTATGCTTGATTACACTTTCCTATGCTTTGATCATTGCTTGGCTTTCTTGAATGATATGAATTGCAAATTGTATTGTTTATTAGACCGACTTTAGTGTTTTCATGAAAGTGCTTTAGGTTTCGGCTCAATTATGCTCATATCCTTCTCTTTTACATGTGATTGATTCCCTATGATATGTTTGGTTTGGTGTGAATAGCATCCTATAAAGCTTTAGGCATGATCACTTTTATTGTCTTTGGTATCTATTGATTTACAAATCAATTATCATAGTTACCTTAACATGTTTAGTAGAGACCTATTTTAAGGCTTAAAGGGGTGCTACCTTCCAGTACCTTCCCAAGGAGTAACCTGATCCTTAGACTTGGACTTGGTTTCGAAGACATATTTTTCCAAAATAAGAAGTTATATTTAGGGTTTTATTTCTTATTTTGTTTTCCCTAAAAAGTGAGTCTCGCCATCAAGTGGGTTCTCATGTGAAAAATGTAGATCACATATATATATTTGGAGATTGAATTCTTAGAAGAAATCAAGTCATGCCTTTGGTCAAATTAAGAACACATCTAATCGATTTGTTCTAAGATTGTCGGATTTCTATTTAATACGACATTGTTGATCTACATACAACACAACTTAACTCCCTCTTAATTTGATATATATATATATATTAAGTGGAGGCACTATACACCATGATTCTATATATTTTTCTTTATTTGTATGCATGGTTGACTTTTTATCCACTTTTACGGG
>JBAPGN010000506.1:0-26206 GCA_037355405.1 Vitis amurensis | reverse complement strand
CTACCAGATGAGTTACTTTCTTAAAGCGTTTTAAGTTAACTGAAAACATAGAAATACATTAGATGCGTCACCCTTCTCTTCATTAATGGCTGAAACCACAAAGCTACTAATTCCTTGCACTTGGAACCTTTCCGACAACCTTAACTCCAAGGAACTAAAAGTCTAGCACACTCATTCTTTGAGGAACACATCCTCAGAGCTTGTTTGGCTAGTAAGAAAATACAATCAAAATGAGAAGGTGAAGTCTGCAAAGGCTCTGTATTTTACTTTCTTGCAAAACTGTAAAAAGAAGCGATCGTCCCTCTCGAGAACAGGCTCTCAAGAGATATATATAAGGAAAATTACAAAATATCTATCTGAGTGTATCACCATTTTCCAAACTAATCACTAAGGAATCCTATTTAATTGGTGGTTACCAAGGAGTTTGGATTTAGGACAATCAAATAAAGTCTAAAGCAAAATATCTCAAAACTATCTCCAAAGATTTCGCTGGAAAATAATCAGGAAGTCGAGAAACCGCATCACTGTACAAAGATGTCTGCAAAAACTCTCCAGAGGCGCGTACAGCAGGATGGCCGGATATACTATATCCGGAGAAGTTTGAAAACTTCTGCATTTTGCTATCCGATCGCAGGAATTCCGGACTGAACATCGGTGGAGTTACGCGGCAGCGAGCAATGCGGCCAGCCGGGTGTAACAAAATTGGCGGCGCACATCCGGGTGTAAATCGCAAGCAGCTGGGTGCAAAATCGGCGTCGCATAGCCGGGTGTAACAATGGCGAGGCGCCGGCTACAAAATAGGCCGGCAGCCGGGTAAAAATTGGCGGCAGCCGGTACAAACATTGGCGGCAGCCGCCGTACAATCCTACCCGATAATGTTGTCCCAGATGCCTGGCCCGAATTGGTGTATCCGGACACCCTGTCCGGGTATACTCCTTGCATGCGGATTTCCCAAAGAACTCTCCTCAATTCAGATGCTTTGGTCGATCAAAAAGCTATCAAAACACCAAAGCTTACACAATGCCAGTAGAAAGAATTGATTGCAAGAGGTCCTAATATGCCAATTGAGCTAAATGGTGATTAACTACTACTCAAAAGTGCTTTAAAAGAGTAATTACAAACTATGGAAAGCACTTTTTGAGTAGTAATCACTCCCCAACCGACAATATTGCTAGTCCCTTAGCAAGAAGAGAGAAAAATAAAAATAAACGAGTACTAAATTTACAACATCTTGCTTGATCAAAAAAAAACAATTTCAAAGTGGATTGATGATCTAACTCTCCACAGTGAACAATAAAGAAATTAAACTCAAACTTCAACAAGAGTTATCAAATAAACTTGTCTAATCACTATCTTAAAGAGAAGGCATTATGCAACATTTAAGCTTTAAAATCAATTTCCACTTCCAAAGGATAAACCTTACTCTTCCACAAACTATAGTTTTACTTGATAGCTTCCGAACTATAGTTATGCTAAACAAATCCTCCTCCCAACCGACTCTTTTCCAACACGTAGTAAATTGACCAATTTCAATAGGCAAGACGGCACCGTCTTTATTCACAAGCTTAAAGGTATTTTTTCTAAGATTGTCATGAAACCGGGTTCATCGATGACTCCCAACCATATAAGGTTTAGGGCATCAAGCTTTAAGACTTTTCAACACTAAGCTCCTCAGATTTACCCCGGACTTTTGAGAATACTATTCTTAATACCAAGCACCTACAGTATGTTAAGCCCACCTATCCACCCTTTGTAACGAGCATTGAGCGTCGGTGTGAGACTCCAACACGATGAGATGCTAGGGGGCCACCAAAGGTTTTAAAGATCTTTCACCATCTATACCCCTCAAACCTTGCTCGGCGTTTCGAGCAAGCCCCAAAGCATGTTGGTTTTCTTTCTTCTTTTTTTTCAAAGGCTCCAATTGGCCTTTTACAAGGTGTCCCCAAACACTTAGTTAAAATGATTGTCAACAGGTACCAAGTGCTTAAAGATTCCGTAAGTCAAGAAGGAAAATTAGTTTTTCATCTTATAACGGAACTATTTGTGCACAAGGTAATCGCAAAGACGATAACTGCCCTAACGAAAGCTTGTGAATTAACTTAAAGTGAAGACATAAGCTTTGAATCGAATAGAAATTTAAACAATTCATCAATTTTGAATGAGTCATAATACAAGTGACTCTATATTAAGGTAAAAGACAAAAATGTTTCAATTCTCTCCATTTCATTTTGAATTCCCTAAAACCATGGAGAGTAGAATAAAAACTAGAAAATTTAGAAAATTAGACAAAAAGAGCAACTAAATAGCCAACTGAGAGGGAGACTCTTTAGCGGATTAATAACAAAAACTTCCCATCTCAACCCTCTCCCCAACCAAAAGCTGAACTTGTCCTCAATGTTGACAAAAGCGATTGAAAAATAAGAGGAATTGATACCTCCTGTGTGATATTAGAGTCTGAGTTGCATGTAGGAGAAGACCACAATGTTTCAAAAAACAATAAAAGATATGTAGTACAGAATAAAATAATATAATGCTTTATAAGTGCTCACGATACTAATTCCATATTATAATACCAGAAAAATGGGGATGTTCATAATAAAGGTTACATAAAGCAAGTATGTAATATATCAGAAATGTGGCGAAGGATGAGTGCTGGGGTGAAAGGCTGATGGCTCAGGCAGATTCTTTGGCATGCTTCAAATAGTCCGGCTCAGGAGGGGCGAGGGGTCAGTTTCTGTAGGTCAGGAGATGATGGCATGCTCAGTAGCTTATGGAAGGACCCAGATGGTCTGAAGCTGTCCTCAGGATGCAGCGGTGTGTTGAGTCTAGGTGGTCAGAAAATCTGGCTCCTGCTGTGAGAGACGAGATAAGGCTGAGCGAGTTCCGGCTGGGCAGAGGTCTTCTCTGAGTCCACGTATCGCAGGACCCCGGTGCGGCCGAGGTGTCTTGCAATGTGTTGGCATAGATCGCTATAACTCTGAAGGGGGCCATGCCATCCTAGGCCGCGGCTGAAGTAGAAAGCTTTGATTCCCGTGCAGCGCGGAAAAGCTGGAGGCTACATGACCGTCGGCCAGGATAAGCAGGCAGGATAAACATACATATAATGGCTGCTGGGAGATGCTCTCCCTGGCAGCTGGTATCTCAGCTGGCTGTGATCCTCGTGAGCTGCTGGTGGTGTGGGAACGTCTGGATGCTGCTGCTCTATATGCCTATCATATGGTCCAGGTTTTGGTCGCCGAGAGTGAATAACCTCGTCGACATAATACGTGGCGCTACAGGCTTTTTTTTGTGAGGGTGCTGGATTTGGGATACGCCCAAGATGCTCAAAACTTGCATAAGCAATCTCGGGAAAAGACGAGTGAATAGCATCCGCTCGCAGCAACCGTGTCGGTTGCCTATGCACTTCGTCTTCAAAGTAGAGAAGGGTGAGCGCCATAAGATGAGATGGTGATGCCCCAAAAGAACTAATCCCTCTAGATCATCCCCTGAAACAGCTCTGAGCCAGAACTCCCTCCTCTGCACCCAATGCCTGAAGTGGATTAAAATGGTGATGCGCGCCAGGGAGTGCATCAATGAAGAACAGCTCCCGGTAATCGCATTTCAAAGCTAGGGAGTGAAGTTCAGTCCCCATACTCGTATCCTCTAGAATGGCTGGCCTCATAGGAATATGCAGGCCTCCCCCGGCCCGTGGAGGGGCCCTCTGCTAGTTGGTCCGAGCTCTAAAATGACCGATGACGTCCGTTCAGATGTGGTGAATGTGAATAAGAGTAGGATCTCTGACCTGAATTGAGTAGTCATGGACTGATAGAATCCATTGCTACTCTTAGGGATAGAATAAAATCGCCTAGGGGGTCTAGCAAGATATGCTCCATGCGATATCTGTAATGCAGTAGATAGAATGAGTCTGCAGCTCCAGCTGAAGCCTTGAGGGTCGCATGGTGTCAAAACACAGCTCTAGAGTGAAAGCGGTCAAGCTCGCGAGCAAGTCCAAGATTCCCCTCAATGCGGGCGGTTGGAGAGCTCCGCCAGGCGTCCTAAAGGACGGGCGCCGGAGAGGGGCTCGGGAGACGATGGCTCCGTTGATAAGTACTATTGTGCTCTGACTCTACTACTTGGTCCTTTCTTTTGCAGGGGCCACGCACCCGCAACACATAGGTCTGATATACGCCTCGCCGAAGGACTCACACTAGCGCGGCGCGTTCGAGGCGAAGGGCGGCTACTTGTCGGCGGTAGGCCTCTGATGTGGAGCCTTGAACAGCGCCTCTCGTTGTGCGTCTCTTGGCGGCCGGCCGAGTATAATGAGACTTCGCGTCCTCTGTTGTGCCGATGCAGACTGAGAAAGATGGCCAGAGGGGTATGGCGGTGGCTCGCGTGGGGTCTCGAGCTCAGGTAGGAGAGAAGCAACGAAATGTTGCTCTGGTGTTCCTTCATTTCTGAACCCTTTGCATGCTTAATGATGACTCTGGTTATAAAATAAAGTAATTATTAAGGGTTCGCGTCTTGTGTAGCGCTATTGCAGCTGTTGAAATGGGACGGTGGAACTGTGTTGGCGAAATGCGCACTCTGTGCCAAGAGGTGCTTTCGCAAGCGTGCGAAAAGTATTTTTTTTCGCAGAAAGGGCTGAGGCGGAAAGTTGATTTTGCAGCTAAGAGTGGCGATTGCGCGAGGCTGTCTTAGCTGCTGAAAATCTCGCAGATCCCTCTGTTTTTCCCCCTATATTACACTCTTTCTCTGCTCCAATACACTGTTCCTTTAATTCTTTGCAATTCCTCCACGATGGAATCATGAAAAAAAAATAAGTTACACAACAAAATAACACCAAACGTTAAGACTAAAAATTAAAATTACAAGAATTGAGTAAAGCTTGAATTAACAAAAATTAACAAAGAACAAAAAATTATGGACTTTGGTGAAAACCAAGGTTCCATCAACCCTGAGTATGGTTGATTTAGCTTTTTGTTGGCTCAAAGGAGGTGGATTCCTCTCCTGTTTGTGGTCTTGAATTGGCTCACATGAATGCGCTTGAGACGTATGAGCCCATTGACCTTGAAAAATGTCAGGTGCTTTGAAATTCATATATATTCCACCGACTCCATTGGGATGCAGCTGGGTGAATAATGAAAGGGGCAATCCGATCCTGACTTGAGCTTCCCTGAAAGACCATGAGTCTTGAATCATAAAGCAAGACTCTTTATCCTGTATGGAAATTCTTGCTGGAGCGATTAATTGATCATGCCACATTCTCATCCTTCGTGTTGCAACTTTGGAATTGATGTAAGCACTCATTTCTTAATTCCTCCATCTCCATTAAGGTCTAAGGAAGCATCCCTCTTTCTCCCACGCTGACTGAGTCAGAGGCCATGGTCAACGCTCTTCGTATTGCCCGACCAAGCCTTGGTATTCAACTGTGCGCCACAGTGAGATGGCATATGCGGTTGCCTAGACGAGGCGATAAGGAGAACATATTCCAAGGAATTAATCTGTAGCTGTTTGTATTGCCACAGTATGAAATCATTGAAGCTTAATAGACCAATCTTTCTGCTCCGTCATCACCACCTTCATCAAGATTAGATTCTCTGACTTTTCCCTGTTAGCTGAACTCCCACTTGCCCGGAAGTCGTTGAGGGATGATGAAGGTAGCGCACTTCTATGCTTCACTTCCATACTTGGCTTATAAGGCTTCCAAAAGTTTGTGAAAAAAACATGATACCTTCATCTACTGATTATGGCCTTGGGCACCCCAAATGCTTAGAATCGATGTTCCCTGAAAAATTTGAGAACCACCAACTGATGATCATTATGGTTCAGTGGATTGCCTCCAGCCCATTTGGAAACATTAGTCCACAGCCACCGAAGTGATGAGTAGAGTTTACCAAAAGAACATTGGAAAGGTCCCATGAAGTCAATACCCAAACGATGCAAAAAATGGAATCAACCATATAAAGGGATGGATGTCGGTATGCGAGCACTTTTGGTCTTTTTTTGCTGAAGCTTCCTCAAGATCTTGTATCTGTATCACCAAACTCGCTACACAATGATTGTGGGAATCTCTCGAAAAAAGCAATGGCCAAGTAACCTCTGGAGTTTGTCAACACCTTCATGGCCTGTTTTCTGAGAGGCGAAAGAATGGCCTCCACATGCTATTTTCATGGCAATGATGGGATCCCTTGTTGCTCTTCTCTCAGGGGACAACACTTCCGTATACTGTCTGCCACAATACCTTGAAAGGAAAGGACTCCTCCAACTAATAAGCATGATTTTTGCAAAGGAAGTGCTTCCTTGCTTGTGCATTCCACTCACTTGGAACTTCACCTAGTAACCAAATAGTTAGCGATAGGAGCATACCAAGGAGCTTTTCTCCTAGCAACATAAGTGATCCTTAGGAAAAGTCATCATTAATAGGTAAGAACATGCGGAATTGTGTGCTATAGCCAACCTTGCAGGTGGTCAGCCTCACACATTCTCCACCCCTTCTCTGTCTCTGCATCTTGGAAATCGAACTCTTTTGTAACACAAAGAATCCATCTAATCAGCCTTCTTTGCATCTTGCTTCGTCAATATAATACTCAAGGAGCACTGATCGAATGGTGAGTTGAAAGCAATGATGAAGACCCACTAGATAAGCACGAAACTTGTCTAAGGCAAACACCACAGCTAACAATTCTTTTCTCATATAGTTGTGTCACGTTCCTTTGAGCTTCGTTACAATTGTCTTTGCTTGCCATAGCGTAGAGTCACATAGGGCTTCCCATCTTCTCTTTGGCCAAGTACAAGCTCCTATAGCAGAAGTCACTGGGCATCACACATCACTTCAAAGGGTGTAGTTCAGTTAGGAAGCCCTCACTATTGGAAAGCGGTTGTTAAGTAATTGCTCATTGATCAAAAACTCTTTGAATCTATCGTGTCCCAAACAAAACTTCAGCAATCCTTAGCCAAAAGCTCACAAAGAGGTTTTGAAGATTGAGAAATATTTATAAATCTCCTATAGACCCTGCTTATGGCCAGGAAATTGCCTACTCCTTTACACAGTTTGGGCACACAATTGACAATTAAGCTCCACCTTCCTGCTTATCAACTCATGCCTTTTTCGTGAGATGATATAGCCAGGGACAGATTCCTTGACCGTTTTACCATAAAATGCATTTCTCCCAGTTTGAGCACCAAGTCTTTTTGCAATGCATCTGTTAAGAAACTGCTTCCAAACCTTGACTACAGACATTCCTCATAATGTACCTCCATATACCGGTGAGTCATCCATGAAAACTCCATAATTCGCCTCCACCAATATCACGTGAAGATACTAAGCATACATCTCTTGAATGTTGTAGGTGCATTACAATAAAACCAAAAGCATCTTCTGTAGGCATATGTCCAACAAAACGGACATGTGAAAAGTGGTCTTTTCCTGATCTCTCCACATCAATTTTCAAATTGGAATACCATGGCAGTACCCATCCAAGGAAACAAAAAAATGCATTGCCTGACGACTCTCTCCAGCACCTGATCAATAAACGACAATGGAAAATGATCTTTCCTTGTCACAGCATTCAACTTTCGATAATCAATACACACTCTCCAACCTGAAGTGAGGAGTGTAGCAATTTCTTCTCCTTTTTCATTCTGAACCATAGTAATCCCTGACTTCTTTGGCACCACTTGAGTAGGGCTCACCCAAGGGCTATCAGATATGGGATAAATAATACCTACTTGAAGTAGCTTCAGCACTTCAGCTCGCACCACCTCTTGCAAATGAGGATTCAATCTTCTTTGAGGTTGACGAATTGATTTAGCTTCTTCCTCTATGTATATATGATGTTTACAAACCAAAGGACTAACGCCTTTCAAGTCAGATATTTGCCATCCTATTGCTTTCTTACACCTCTTGAGAACTTCAAGTAAGCACTTCTCCTGATGATTAGTAAGAGATGAAGATATAACAACAGGACATTGATTATTTTCTTCAAGGTATGTATATTTCAGCTCCACGGGCAGAGGCTTCAAATTGAGCTTTGGGGTCTCTTCTTCAGCAGCTTCTCCCTTCCTCTTTATTGAACAAAGGTAGAATCTCTTCTCTCCTCCTCCAACCTTGTAGAGTAGCAAGCACATTAGGGAGTTCAGACAACCCTTCTTCAAGATCCCCAAGACTTTCTCTCAGCTTGTTTTGCATATTCTGATTACAGTGCTCCTCCACTAGAGTGTCAATAATACATACCTCTTCTGGACCTTCTTCTTCTTCCAGAGTGATTTGCTTTTTAGACATATGAAAAATGTTGAGTTCAAGTGTCATGTTGCCAAAAGTGAGTTGCATGAGTCCATTCCTACAATTGATGATTGCATTTGAAGTAGCAAGGAATGGCCTTCCAAGGATGATAGGAACTGAATTAGCTCCTTTACAGTAGGTATCCGTATCAAGAAACAACAAAATCTACCGGATAGTAGAAATTATCAACTTGAACTAAGACATCCTCAATTACCCCCCCCCCCCTTTGGAATTTTTACTAATCTATCTGCTAGAGATAGGGTGATTGATGTTGGCTTCAACTCACCAAGTCCCAATTGCTTGTAGACAGAGTATGGTAGCAAATTCACACTTGCTCCCAAGTCTAACAAAGCTTTCTCCACTACCTTTCCTCCAATCATGACTGAAAATGGTAAGGACATCCCAGATCTTTGTACTTCAAAGGAGACTTGCATTGTATGATTGCACTTACTTGCTCAGTCAAGAAGGCTTTCTTGTTCACATTCAACCCTCTTTTGATAGTACACAGGTCCTTTAGGAACTTTGCATATGTTGGAACTTGCTTAATCATATCCAGCAGTGGGATATTGACTTTCACTTGTCTCAATACTTCAAGGATTTCTGATGCATTTTTTATCCCCTTTTTCCCATGCAAAGCTTGAGGAAAAGGTGGAGATGTGCGTTTCTTCATCAATTCTTCCTTAATAAGCTCTTTCTCCGGATTTACATTCACTGTTGAATCACGGTCCTCCTTCTCTTCACTGACATCTTTCTTCTTTCCTTTCATTTCCTCCCCCTTCTTTGTTTCTTCTTCTTCTTCTTCAACATGTGGCTTGGGTGTTGGTGGCTCAACCTTTTTACCACTCCTTAGAGTGATCAAGGCTTTAACATCTTTCACCTGTGACGATTCTCCCTCATGGATTTCCACTTCATGGATACCCTTTGGGTTTTGGTGAGGTTGAGAAGGAAATCTACCCTTCTCTTGCACTGTGTTCAAGTTAGTGAGCCTTGAGATTGAGTATTGGAGATTATCTATCTTTGAGATAGATCATTTTGCATCCCATCCATCCTTTTATTCAAAGTACTCTCTACATTGTCAATTCTTTGACTGAGTTAAGCATTGATGGCTTTTTGGTCTCCAACAAAATCTTCCACAACCTTGCTGAGATTCGCTATTGCTTGTTCAAGACTTGAAAATTGTTGAGATGGTTGAGCCGGCTGTTGGTACTGAGGTGCTCTTGCCTTCCATGAGAAATTTGGATGATTCCTCCAACTTGAGTTGTAAGTATTTCCATATGGTGCATTGTTATTGGGCCTGAATTGTCCAATGACATTTGCTTGATCTCCAAACATTTCCCTTACAGCTGGAATTGTAGGGCACTCCTCCACCAAGTGTTCATAAGATTGACAAATAGGACACAGCTTTACTTGCACTGGTGTTTCAGCAACAGCTTGCACTTCATGCATCTTTTTCAGTTCTAGCTCCTCCAATCTTCTTGTCATAGCTGCAACTTTTGTTTTCATATCATCATCTTCATTCAAGGTATACATTCCAGCCTTAGCATTGAAAGCACTCGGTTGAGACTTCATCTTTCCCACTTCTCCTTTTTGCGGTTCATCCCATCCCCTTGAAACTTCAGCCACATAACTCAAGAAATCCATAGCTTCCTCAGGATTCTTACTTATGAAATCCCTTCCACACATTGTTTCGAGGAGTTGCTTCATTGAGGAAGACATCCCATCATAAAAATAGCTCACCAATAATCAAGTATCAAAACCATGGTGAGGACAAGCATTTATGGCTTCTATATATCTTTCCCAACACTCATAGAATTTCTCATTCTCTTTTGCTGAGAAGTTTGAAATTTGCCTTTTCAAGCCATTTGTTCTGTGAGTGGGAAAAAATTTCTTGAGAATTCATCTTGTAAGTCAGTCCAAGTACGGATACTCCTTGGCCTTAAGAATTAGCCCAAATCTTGGCCTTATCCTTTTAAAGTAAAAGGAAATAGTTTAAGCCTCATCAGGTCGATAGAAGCTCCTCCCTCTCGGAATGTATTACAAGCATCTTCAAATTCCTTGATATGGGCATAGGGATTCTCACTTTCCATTCCATGGAAAGTTGGTAGAAGTGGCACAATATGGGGTCTAATCACTAGCTGCTCTGTAGGGGGCACTATACATGATGGTGCACTCATACGAGGTGGATGCATTCGATCCCTCATTGAGATGAAAGCATTGGGATTGTCCTGGTGACCATGGTGACTATGCTGATCTTTAGGCGTAGCTTCCATGGTATTCAAGCTCAATTCCAATTCCTTGTTATGAGGTGTATCAAGTTTAACAAGCCTTCCTCCACTATCTCGTATCCAATTTGGCATACACAACTAGTATCAACTGTAACTAAAATGGAAATAAAAGAAAACAAAGAAAACAGGGCTACCAAAAAAAACTAAAATGAACTAAACTGAATTTAAAAAATAAGATACAAATAAAAAAAAAATAAGAATTAGTAAAATGAAAGAAAAGTTAACAAACTTGTGATGAAAATCACAAGTACTCAAAAATAATATCACTATGAAGTTGGCACCTTCCCCAGCAACGACGCCATTTGATTCGTGCCCACTTGGTGTATCAGCTGATTCATGTCCAGCTGGTGCTCCTTGATTGAGGGAGTAATCAACAAAATTTATAACCTATTACACCATGAACTAGGGTAACAAAGACAAAGCTACTATAGCATAGTGGCTCTAGGATCGTTCACTGGGAAGGGTTTTCAATTCATAAATGATACCAATTCAAAGTTGAATAGGTGCCTTTTCATTTCAAGGTTAGCTTTAAAAGAAAACATAATTTTTGGATGAAAAAGGTTTGGTTTAAACTAACGGTAAAGAAAGTAATGGAAATTACTTATGAAGAAAACATTCCTTGGAGGTTTAGGTTCACAGGGGGATGGTCGTGCAAAAACAGAAGCTCCGGTCATTTGGTTCAGTTTCCTCGCATTAGGAGAACTAACATATAGTCAATTCTTTAACCGGTGCTGTACAGATGCTTCCTTTTAATGGGTTCAAACACTAAATCCCTCTCACTGATGCACCTTGCAATGGCTCATACTTCTCACCTAGCACTTGCCATTCAAGGTGATCTTTAACCTTGGACTTCCCGTCAAAAGCTCGCAAGAGATAACTAATGGATGTCTCCGTGGAGTCCAAAAGCTTATCAAGTGTTGGCTATTCTAGAAAATCATACCTTCAAACCACCTCCGAAAGGCTCACAAGAGATAAACTAGTGCATCTCAATGGATGGAGATCACTTGCCTTATCAAGTGTTGGCCTAGGTGATTTAAAGGCGTTTTAAGTTAACTAAAAACATAGAAATCATTAACGGGTCACACTTTCTCTTCATTAATGGCTGAAACCACAAAGCTACTAATTCTTGCACTTGGAACCTTTCCCGGCAACCTTAACTCCAAGGAACTAAAAGTCTAGCCACTCATTCTTTGAGAAAACATCCTCAGAGCTTGTTTGGCTAGTAAGAAAATACAATCAAAATGAGAAGGTGAAGCAGAGCAAAGGCTCTGTATTTTACTTTAAAAGTCTAGCCACTCATTCTTTGAGAAAACATCCTCAGAGCTTGTTTGGCTAGTAAGAAAATACAATCAAAATGAGAAGGTGAAGCAGAGCAAAGGCTCTGTATTTTACTTTCTTGCAAAACTGTACAAAGGATCGATCGTCCCTCCTGAGAACAGGCTCTCGAGAGATATATATAAGGAAAATTACAAAATATCTATCTGAGGTTATTCACCCTTTTTCCAAACTTAATAACTAAGGAATCCTATAATTGGTGGGTTACAAGGAGATTTTGGGGATTTAGACAACAAATATCTGAAGCAAAATATCTCAAAATATCTCCAAATTTCGGTGGAAAATATCAGGAAGCTTCAGGAGAACACCACAGCACTGTACAAAATTGTCTGCGAAACTCTCGAGGTAGGCGCTATCAGAGGATCCGGATATGTATATCTGGAGAAGTTGAAATGCTCTCCTTTTCTATCCGGCGACAAAATTCCGAACGTGAACATCCGGGTGGAAGTGCGCGGCAGCCGGATGCAATGGCAGCAGCTGGGTGTAAAAAATGGCGGCGCACATCCGGGTGTAAATGGCGGCAGCCGGGTACAAATTGGCGGCAGCCGGGTACAATTCCTACCAGGATATGTTGTCCGGATGCCCTCCGATGGTGTATCCGGACACCCTGTCCGGGTATACTCCTTGCATGGATTCCAAAGAACTCTCCTCAATCTCAGATTGCTTTGGTGATCAAAAAGCTATCGAAACACCAAAACTTAACACAATTTTGATTAGAATTGATTGCAAGGGTCCTTAACATGCCAATTGAGTTAAAAGGTGATAACTACTACTCAAAAGTGTTTAAAAGAGTTCATTACAAGCTATGAAATAGCACTTTTTGAGTAGTAATCAACCCTACACATGCACTACCTCGGCATCCCAAGGGGTTTCCTATGGTGAAACCTCTCAAAACTCTCAACACTCAGTAGTCGACTAAAGTGCACGATGAGTGGCGTGGGTGTATCCAAAAATCCTATGAAGTTAAAGTAGAAAAAGAAACACACTAATCACATAAATATCCATAAAACCTAGCTCTGGGCTATACAGGTTCAAATATCAGACTCCAATCAGCATCAATGTGTCGGCCTCTTCCAGAATGCTCCCAAACGTCGATATGGCCCGTCGCTAGACCCTACTCCTAATCGCTAGCTCGATCGAAGAGTGAACAAAGTAACAAGTCTCATATCAAATACAAGATCAAGGGAAACAAGGTCGATCGAGACTAGGGATTTGGAGGTAAGGGGATAGATGTGTTCCCACACAAACAAGCAACACATGCATCACATAAAAGAATAACAGTCATGCACCAAGCAGTCATGCAAATAACAAGTATATCACTCATATCTACACACAAGCTAGGCAAGAATATGATGAGCAAGATAGGAATATAACAATAATAGACAATATGTTGAGATAAACAAGATAATATACAACAAATAGAATCAATCATGCCAAAATGAATGAGATATACAAAAATGAGAATATACATGTCTAGGAAAACAAGATAATCATACAACAAGAAGAGTCACTATACTAAAGTAGGTAAGAGAATTAATCGATGTAATCGACATGTCAACATCACAAATGAACATAACAACCAAACATGTATTGTAGACAAACATATCAAAGCTCTCAACGTGTAATCAACAACCAATCATACTAAGACACATAGAGAGGGGTATCCATTGATCGACCAATCAAACTCCATATTCCTCTCAACTCAAGTTCAAGTTTGACCCTCTAAAAACCCCAGTGGAGTAGCCATTTTGTGGACCCCATATTTCGACTCATGCGTTTTCCACTCGATGGCTAGCTTGATTTCATTTGAAAATGATTTTATTCATTAAAAAAATGACTTGGAGTCACCACTTATTTTTGTTTTATTTTTAAAGGGAAAAACAAAATAAGAAATAACAACCCTAAGTGTGACTCCTGAAGAAAAAACAGGTCTATGAAAAACTGAGTTTGGGTTCGAGGATTCTATTCAGGTATCTTGTGTTTCATGCTATTCGGGATTGGTTCTTCATTCTCAGTGTGGGTTTACCATCTTGGGTTAGAGTGTAGGGGAGCTTAGTTCAATTTTCCGAGAGATCAAGCATAGATAAGCAGACTGTCACAGTTGATAGTTCATCAACTTGGGATGATCTTGATAGTATACCAGTGGCCAGTCTACCGGCCAAGTTCCGGATGCCTGACATTGAGAGGTACACGGGCGTTGGTTGTCCCTACATTCATCTTCAACTCTACAGTATTGTGATGAGGGCTCATGGGTTAGACGAGTCACAAATGATCACCATGTTTCCTTTATCTCCGAGTGGCGCAGCCCGGTGTTGGTTCGCATCTTTAGAGTCATCGTGATATAGGACATGAGAGAGCTTGAGGGTTTTAGATAGAGATCGGATGAGTCCATTTCTTCCTTCATTTCCCCACAGGTGGGGAAAGATAGCAGAGATTGTTGATTGACCATTATAGAGAGGTGACTTAGTCTTGAGGGTCATCAGAGGTTTGATTAGAGACCCTAGAGGGAAGTTCAAACCTAATTGGAGCGAACCTTATTTCATTAGAGAGTTAACCCTAGAGGGTGCTGCATGGTTGATGGAAACCAATTCTCGGAGCTGACCAATATGGATCAGCTAAAGAGGTACTATGTTTGAGACCATGGTCGCAGGATGGGTGGCCATCATTTCGGTCAGCCATATACCCTTTCACCCTTTTGATACATAGACCATTGCTAGCCCATTGAGCCTCGCATGTGCATTATAGCATTTCTTTCTTATCGCCTTACTCACATTTCTACACTAGGATAGGGGCCATTTAGTGTATGCATGCATTGTTTGGGAGTCTCATGAGTCTTGGACCTACAGGTGCATCTTTCTCTCATCATTTTTTCCTACCATCACATTACTGCATTCCATCATATCTCATTGGTTGTGTTCTTCATCTTTTCTTCTTTATTCTATCTACTACTTGTTTTGTTTCATATTCTCTCCACCCTGAGTGGTGATCCCCCTCAGTTCATTACATAGAGGATAGTCACATCATTTCCACTATCTATCCCATGGACATTGGTTCAGAGATTCTTAGTTTGAGAAGGTCATCTTGTCAGAGAGAGTTTTTGTTACCTCAATTTTTGAGAGTGTGTCTATCCATCGTTGATATCATCTTTTGGGTTTATTTTTTTCATTTTCAGGGTGTGTGCATTTGTATATATGTAATAAATAAATAAATAAATAAATAAATAAAAAACAAAAAACAAAAAAAAAACAAAAAAAATTAGAAAAAAATGAAAAAGAAAAGAAAAATAAGCACATGTGTGTATATGCATAGTATTCTCCATCTTTGGGCATGTATATTGATACTTGAGGGTCGTTTTAATCGAGTATGTTTGTTGTTGAGAGTTCATATGTAAGCTTTCTGAGATCCTACATTATTTGTTTTCGCTTTGTTATATCTCTTTGGGAGTGAGATGAGTGACCTTCTCCTAGGGACTCTGGGTCATTGTCCTATCCATCATTACGTTCATTATTGATGTGACTTCACTCCCTATTTGATTTGAGTTGATCACCACTTTACTTTGTATATTCATTGCTTCGTTGTCATCTTCATCATTGCTTGTGATTCATCCCATTCGTTTCACCCCCTTATTCTTTTCTTACACTGACCTATTCCAGGTTTGATATTTCCCTTGCATCATTCTTGTGTATCTCATTTTTAGTTTGATTTGCTTCATCGTCTCATTATTGATATTATATTTACATCGGGCACCTTCAAGTCCATGGCTCACGAGTTTTTCTTTACATGTTGCATTTTATACATGAGGGCGTGGGTTTTTTTATCATTGGGTATTTGAGCTTAGTTTCCCTTCATTTTTATTACCCTATCACCCTAACCTACATTACGTCCCGTGTCTTAAGACCACTCTGAGGTCATGGGATCAAATGTCGTCTTTGACAGCCCCTACTTGGACATGTATTTGAGACTTGGTTAATATTTAGATATCATCATGCTTCTTCTTCTGGGAAATGCCTTTTTGATGTTTGGACCCGATTCAGTTGTGGATTTGGATTACTGGGATCACACGTTCGAGGATGGATGATTTGATGTCACTTGATTTTCTGATCTATCACATATTCAAGGCCATACTGGGGCATATTCTGTTTTGGTTGAGTTTTATAGATCTTCAAGGATTTGTATGCTTGTCCCCATTTACTGGATGCACGCCGAGACGATGACCTGTTTGTTATCTTATCATGATCTCCCAGGAGAGCCTCTCTTGATCCATTCAGTCAGGCCCACACTTTTGATATTTAGATGTCCTCATGCTTCTTCTTTTGAGAGACGCCTTTCGATATGTGGGTTAGATTCAACTATGGATTTGGATGACTAGGATCATGCATTTGATGACGAATTATTTGATGTTGTCCAATTTTCGGCTTATTCCACATCTGATTCCATATTGGGGCATATTTTTGTTTCAGATGAGATTTACGAATCTTCATAAAGCTACGTGATCACTCCCACTTGCGGGATGCACACCGAGACGAGGACGTGTTCGTTATTTTATCATGGTCCCTCAATGAAGCCTCTCTTGAGCCATTCAATCAGGCCCGTATTTTTCAGCATATGTATGTCATCAGGCTTCTTATTCCGGGAGACGTTTCCTTGACGTTTGGGTTTGATTTGGATTACGGAGATCGCACATTTGACTATGGATGGTTTCATGTCACCCGATTTTCGACCTACCATACATTTGATGCCATACTGGGGCATATTTCTGTTTCAATTGAGATTTACAGATCTTCATGGAGTTGCATGCTCATCCCTACTTATGAGAAACACACCGAGACAATGACCCTCTAGTGGAGTCTCTCTGGAGCTATCCAATTAGGTCTGCACCTTTCAACACTTAGATGTCATCATGCTTCCTCCTGGGATACACCTCTTTGATCTGTAGGTTTGATTCAGTTATGGATTTGGATGACGAGGATTGCGTTCCTGATGATAGATGACTTGAGGCCATTTGATTTTTCCAACCTATCACACATCTGATTCCATATTGGGGCATATTTCCTCTTCGGTTGAGATTTGTAGATCTCCATTGATTTGCATGACCATCCCCAGTTATGAGATGCATGTTGGGCTGATGATTTAACTTCATCTTGCCTTGATTCTCTGGTGGAGCTTGTCTTGAGACATTCAATCAGGCTTGTATTTTTTGATATTATCATGATTCTTGGATGTAGTTATCTCAGATGCATAAAGTCCCGCATCATCATTTCAGTGGAGTACAAGTCAGATCTCCTATACGCCCTCATTGAGTCATTCTTGAGTTATCAAGACAGACCGGATGCCCTAGTTGCTATACTGGGGCATATTCCCCTCTTTCAGTCGTGGGGATGATTGTTTTCTCATAGACTTATTACATTCCACATTACTCGGTCGAGGGATGTTTATTCACATTAATGGCCACAGTCTCGATGATGTTTGCCGAGATGAGCTTTTAGCGGAGCATAAGCTCAAGGGTCTAACTGCCCTACTATCCATGACTCTTCATTATACTGAGATCGTAGTAGTTACCCTGGCAAGCTATTCTCTTGTGACTCCACAGTGGATCATTCATTTGATATGACGATAGATTCTTCCAGCAGAGTATCTCAAGTCAGAGACATTCAGATTGTTATGAAGCTTCAATAGGTCTCGTGTTTTAGTTAGATGGGTTGTGAGACTGTTTATAGTTGATTTGAGCATTTCGACTAGCTAGTAGAGCATCCTTTGAGACTCATGGAGTCTCTTTTAGGCCATTTCTGTGGATTGAGAACTGTAGCAGCATGTTACATTGGGGCGTATCCCCCCTCATTATCTTCTTGCATTTTCAGTTCGACATTCAGAGTCGTCATGTCTCTTTTCCGATTGGCGTTCAGAGTCGCATCTTCAGTTTGGCATTTAGAGTCGCATCTTCAGTTTAGCCTTTAGAGCCATGGTTTTAGTTCATCATTCAGAGTCATCATGTCTTTATTCTGATTGGCTTTCAGAGCCATGTTTTCAGTTTGGAGTTCAAAGCCACCATATTTTTTTAGTTTGACGTTTAGAGTCATGTTCACAGTTTGGCGTTTAAAGCCACTATCTCTTCTCTGTTTCGACGTTCAAAGCCACCATCTCTTCTCAGTTTCGGCGTTCAAAGCCATCATCTCTTCACAGTTTGACGTTCAGAGCCTTCATCTTCTTCAGTTTGGCGTTCAGATCCGCATCTCTAACTTGGCGTTCAGAGCCACCATTTCTTTTCAGTTTGGTATTCAGAGCCACATCTCCAATTTGACGTTCAGAGCCGTATCTCTAGTTTGGTGTTTTAGAGTCATCATCCTATCACGATCGGGCATTCATTGCCACCTTTTCGACAGTCAAAGCTATGTTCCTAGCGTTCAGAGATGTCAATTAAGTTTAGGCATTCAGAGCTTCGTCTTTAATATTTAGTGTTTTTTTTTTTCAACGTTCAAAGCCATGTCTTTAGTTCGACATTCAGAGTCATCTTTAATTTCATCAATTTTAGGCGTTCAAAGCTATGTCTTCAGTTCGACATTCAGAGTCATCATATCTTTCTTCAGTTAGACGTTCAAATCCACCATATATCTTTCAATTCAGTTTTTAAAGCTGCATTTTCATTTTGGCGTTCAGAGCTATTGTTTGTTTCAGTTTGACATTTAAAGTCGTGTTTTTTAGTTTGGCATTCAAAGCCATCATCCACATTCAGGCGTTCAGAGCCATCATTCAGATTCAGGCTTTTAGAGCCATCATCTCTCCACAGTTTCGTATTTAGAGCCATTGTTCACAGTTTGGCATTTAGATCCATTGTTCACAATCAGGCATTCACCATTTCCCCACAGTTTGGCGTTCAGAGCCATTGTATCCTTAGTCTAGCATTCAAAGCCACCATCTCTCAATAGTTTAGAGTTTAGAGTCGTCGTTCATAGTCAGGCATTTAGAGCTATTGGTCAACTTGGATTCAAAGCCATCATATCTTCAGTTCGACATTTGGAACTATTAGTCAGCTTGGCATTTAGAGCCATCATATCTTCAGTTTGGCATTCAGAGCCATTGGTCATCTTGGCATTCAGATGCCACCATATTTCTTTAGTTTAGCATTTAGAGACATTAGTCAGCTTGGCATTTAGAGCCACAATTTTCCCTTATTTCAGCATTCAGAGTCGTATTCCTTGCATTTAGATTTGTCATTCTCTTTTAGTTCGGTATTCAGAGCCACATTGCTAGCATTTAGAGTTGTCGTTTTCTTTTAGTTTAGCATTCAGAGTCATTTTCTTCACTTTAGATGTTTAGAGTCCTGAACTCACAACCCTAAGTTGTTTTTTTTTTATTATTGTTTATGACCCAGAGTCATTCTTTCCATTGAAAGCCTTGAGCTCACGACCCAGAGTCATTCTTAGGATTCAGAGCCCTAAGCTCACGACCTAGAATCGTTCTTCTCATTCATGGTCGAGAGTCATTCTTAGCATTCAGAGCCATGAGCTCATGACCCAAAGCCATTTTCACCCTTTAGGCGTTTAGAGCCACTACTTTCTTTCATAGGTGTTTAGAATTGTAGGCTTTCAGATCTCCCATTGGCATTCAGAGCCATTTTTTCCAGTTTCAGGCGTTCAGAGCCATTCATTTCATCAGTTTTAAGCATTTTGATCCCCCCATCTCTTCCAGTTTCAGGAGTCCATAGCCACTATCCTTCCATAATTTGGCGTTCAAAGCCATCATCATATGTCTTTAGTACAGGTGAGCCACTTTCATCAGTTTTAGGCGTTCAGAGTCATCATCATATGTTTTCAATTTAGCATTTAGAGTCATCATCTTCTTCAGTTTGGCGTTTAGAGTCATGTCTCGATTTTGGCATTCAGAGCCATTGTCCATTTAGGCATTTAGAGTGGTCATGTTTTTTTAGTTTTGGAATTCAGAGTCGTTGTGTATATTCATTTAGGCATTTAGAGCCTTTTTGTTATTGTTTTGGTTTAAGAGAGCCCATATCATACTGTGACAAATTTGGTGGTCTTTCTTACTCTTCGGCAAAGTTCACTTTGTTTCATTTGTGTATACACTCACTTTACTTGTGAACTCTACTGAAGAAGGGCATATTTGTAGACCCCAAAATTTGTCCCAATTTTAATTTTACATTAATTTTGAGCTCAATTTTAAATTCCAATTACATGTGTTTTTTTTGCCCACTCACCATTTAATAGCTTTTATTATTTTGTATATTATTTTATTTTATTTTATCACTATTACTTTTATTTTATTATTATTATTATTATTATTACTACTACTACTACTACTATTACTATTATTATTATTATTATTATTATTATTATTATTATTATTATTATATTCTATTTTATTTTTATTTATTTTTATTTTTATTTTTTCTTTTCTCTCTCCTCTCTCTTCCTACTCCCCAACCACCCCACCCACTCTTTCTCTCTCCTCCCATACCTCCCCCCATTCCCAACACCACAGACCACCATCCCATTTTTTTCTTTTTCTTTTTCTTTTTCCCTTCTTATTCTCCATTCTTCTACTCTTCTCTCTCTCCCCACTTCCCAAGGCTGCCCCCCCCCCCCCTCCTCCCCAGACCACCATTGTCTCTCCCAACAGCGCACCGACCACACACCCGCCATCTTTTCTCTTCCCTTTCCTTTCATCTCCATTTTTATTCCTTTCTTCTAGGGGCTTCCTCCAGACGGCGGTAGTGGCTGACTCCCCATCCCAACTCTTCATTTATTTTTCATTTTTTGGCTGACTTCCCATCCCAACTCTTCATTTATTTTTCATTTTTTTACTTTTTATTATTTATTTATTTATTCATTTATTCATTTTTTTCTCCCTACTTCCCCAACTCACACAGAATACGTCGATCCCCATTTTTTTGGATTTTTCTTTTCTTTCTCTATTTTTCCTCCCCCAACTCCCACACAGACCGGCCGAAGAACCCCTCGGACTTTTCCTTCCTCATTTTTTTTATGGTTTTTTTTTCTCATTCCAAACACCCACTGCCACATGCCCCCTCATTTTTTCGTCTTTCTATTTTTTTTTTTTTTATTTCCCGTGAAACCCATCTCCATATCCACAACCGGTTAGTCATTACTAACGAGCTGCCGCTGTCGGCATCATTTTCGGCAGTCGAGGATCCCCTCCTCTTCCATCCATTTTTGGGACAGTCGATTATTATTATTATTATTATTATTACTATTTTTTCTTTATTTGATTTTAATAACAATTGTTGTTGAAATTGGGCTTGTACATTTATGTTTATTTGTGGGCTTTATATTTGAGCTTTAGTAATTAGTATGGAATTTATGTTAATTTATTGTTGGTAAATTAATATGAAATTTGAGTTAATTTGTTATTGAAGAATTAATATGAAATTTGGGTTAATTTATTGTTGGTGGATTAATTTTAAATTTGTTAATTTGGGTTTGTGGTTATATTGAATTTGGTGATTAAATTGGGATATTTGAATTATATCAATTATATGTTATTTATTTGGAGTTGAGCCTATTGTTAATTTGTTATTGGATTGGGCTTGAAGTATTAATTCCATATTGTTTATTTGGACTTGGGCCTATTGTTAATTTGTTATTGGATTGGGCTTATTGGGTTGGGCTTGAAATATTACTCCCATATTGTTTATTTGGACTTAAGCTTATTGTTAATTTGTTATTTGTTTGGGCTTATTGGATTGAATTAGAAATATTATTTCCATATTGTTTATTTGGACTTGGGCCTATTGTTCATTTGTTATTTGTTTGAACTTATTGGATTGAGCTTGAAATATTATTTCCCTTGACTATATATATTTTTTATGTAGGCTTGTTAATTGATGTGAATTTTGGGGCCCATAATATGGGTGGGATTTGTTGGATTATTTGAATATTTGATATGGGCTTGCCCAATTTGAATTATTTAATTTGGACATGGGACAATTGTGGTGTATATTAAATTAGATTTAGATTATGGAATATTAAATTTAAGCCTAGTAGAATTTATTTTATTTTATCCAATTTTAGGTTTGGTTGATTGTGTTTGTATTTATGGTTATTAATTGTAATTTGGGCTCACTTTAATTGGCGAAATTTATGGGACTAATTTGAAATTGGAATTTGGGTTTGAATATTTGTTTGGGATTTTGTACATCTCTGGATATTTACATTTGTGTTATTCTTGTTTTTGCATGGACCCACTCTGCAATCTTGTTGGCTGGGTACGAATTGATGACGCGTGGAGTTTGTTGTAAGTTTATTTGGGTACATATTTTATTTCCCATTTTTATTTGATTTTATTTTTATTAATTCGTGTAAATATTCGTTCGTATATATTTATTGAGTGTGTATAGAATTGAACATCGAACAAACTATAAATTTTGTTTAAAAGAGAGGAATAATTCAACAAATGTGTTTTGATAAAATAATAATTTTAAAATATTATTTTTAATAAAAAGAAGTTTTTTTTTTTCATTATTTATAAAAATTCAGAAAAATGCATTTAGAAATTTTTTTTTTAAAAAATTGTTTTTAATAGAATTCGAAAAATTGTTTTTAATAACATTGTCCAAAAATTTCTTTGTTTAATAAAAATTGTCCAAAAAAATTGTTTTGCAAATAAAGTTGTCCCAAAAATTAATTTTTAATAAAATTGTCTAAAAATATTTTTTCAAATGAATTTTTTTTCCTTAATTAAAATGGGATTAAAAGTGTTTTTCAGAAATAGATGATTTAAATCTTTGTTTTTCTTTTTTTAATTAAAATTTATTTTGCAAATAAAGTTATGTCATTTTAAATAATTCACATAAATCATTTTTTTAAATGAAAATGAATCAAAAATACTTTTGTAAATAAAATTGTAAAAATTCGTTATTTTCTAGTAAAAGCAAGTAAAAATAATTTTTGTGCCCAAATTGAAATTTTGTAACAAATTTTTTTGATACAATAAGTGTAAATAGTTTTTTTTTTTTTTTTCTTTTTTGCAAAATTGAATACAAATGAAATTGAGAAAATAAATTGATTTTTTTTTTTTTGTAAGTAAATAAATTGAAATCATTTTTAATAAAATCCTTTGAAATTTCTTGAAAACTATTTTTTAATATTCTTTTTAGTTCAATAAATCATTTTTGCACAATTCTCTTGTTATTCATTTCATGTATTCTTATAATTAGATTTCATCATTATTTTTTGTATATATTGATTTTCATCGTGACTTGTACATTGATTATTTTTCTTGGTATCCATAATTAATTAATTAATTGCCACAATTCCCTTGATTCGTTTAGTAGGGGTCATATGTATATGGGCTTAGAGGGGTACTACGGTTCACCACCGTACCTTCCCGAGAAGTAACCTGACCCTCGAATCCAAACTTGGTTTTTCATAGACCTGTTTTTTTCTCCAGGAGTCACACTTAGGGTTGTTCTTTCTTATTTCGTTTTTCCCTTTAAAAATAAAACAAAAATAAGTGGCGACTCCAAGTCATTTTCTTAATGAATAAAATCATTTTCAAATAAAATCGAGCTCGCCATCGAGTGGAAAACGCATGAGCCAAAATGCGGGGTCCACAACATCACGCTGAGGCGATTAGATTTCTCCCAGCATTCGTATGATAGAATTTCATCAGGTGTGCTGGTATTAGTGATCTTATGTGGTTCATCTTTCCTTATGACATAGTCTATGTCCATGCACCCTAATTGAAGAAGAATTCTCTCCTTCCATATCTTAAAGTTATCTCCCCTAAGTTTGGAAACCTCACAATGAATATCAGATATGCTAGGTAAAATTACACAAAAAAATTACAAGCTTATTAATATTTGATACTTTAATTAAATTCATGTTTTACCAATGTAAAACACACTTAAAAATTGAATTTAATTTTATTAAAAAATGTCTGTGGGCTGTATCTTTAATTCAATTAGATTCATTATCTTTATGATAGATTTTATCAAACTATTTTACTGAATTTATGAAATTTATTATGAATATAGTTTGATATTTTCTATCTATAAGCTTTATGATAAACCTATTAAATTATTCTTCCTAACTCTTGTGGGTAAATTAGGAAAAATTAATTTTAATATTTTATCCTAATTAATTATATAAACATAATGAAATCCCTATGAGGTAAAATCATCATATTTATTTAATTAACTACAATTACTGTCCATAATGTGATCCCTATTTACTTAATATATAATTTTATATAATTATGGATGTTGTGTCTATTCCTTAATTATTTAAAATTATATGGTTCACTAGAAATTTAAACTATATGATATAAATTTAATATATTTAACACAAATTTAGGCTACATTTTTACACATACAAACATATAAATTAAAATAAATAATTTAATTTGCATGTATAAAAATCACATATAATTTAGAATTAATTTGAAAGGATTTTAGATTATGATTGGTTGCCCAAATCCATATAAAAACATAATCAATTCCAAGCCTAATAAAAAATAATTCAAACCGGGCCATAAGGGCCTAAACTGGCCCAATTTTTACATTTATCCCTTGGCTCAACATCTAACATCCCTTATTATGTAAAATGGGCCACTGCTCATGCATTGAGCCTAATGGGCCCAATTACTTTATTTATCCCCATGGCCTAATTTCTTTAGTGGCTTCATTGGAAACCCAATCTCCCTCTAGGTTCTCCAACAACTTAATATCACTTGAACCCATAATCCTATTTCTCCACCACCCTGTGGACTGCTTCAACATCGATAGTGACGTGCTCACCGCCACCCACATGGACTGCATCGACACCGGCTGCACCGCACCAAAACTCAGCGCGGTAGCCTTCCAACAGCAGCAGCACTCCAGGCTTTGGAGCCGCTTCCAACACCAGCAGCCAACCTCTATACTCTCCGACCAGATCAACATGGCTGACCGCGACGGCGTCAACGGCCACCACAAATGGGATGAGTGGTTCCGCTGGAGTGCAGCCCCAACTCCACCATCTTCGACCTCTACGCGAGCTCCACTGGGAGTTCGCCCGCGAGCCCCTCCATGCTGATATAAAAACCATGAAGGCCCATGGCATGGGGTGGTGAGGCTGGTGCTGTGCGCGGTGGGCGAAGAACGGAGGGACTATTAATGGCCACCTCTGGTTGACTGGAGGTATTAGGAGGCGCTGAAGGCGGAGGTGAAGCCGAGAATTTCTCGTAATCGTTTTGGTACATGATTCAGTAATAGACTTATGGACTAATTTTAAACAATAATTCAGAAAAATTAAATGAGTAGTTTTCTTATGAAGATCTTTTCCGTGGCTGGAAATATAGATATGTATGTAGAGAGAGAAAGAAATGGGTTTTTTTTTTGTGAAGAAAAAATCTGGATCAAAAGCCGCTGTAGTTGAATGGGTCCCATGGCTATATGTGGCAGTGAACCAAATGAATGAACCATTCCACCCGATTTCTGGTTAACAGTCTCCACCATAGTAATTGCACCACGCAACATGTTAACTCAATATTTAGTTCAATATGACTGACCATTGTATGTTATTTTTCCAATCAGCAAGCAAGGTATTTCAAGCAAAATTAATACAAGGTAGAGGTAAGATTCAGGATTGCTTTAATACCAAATGTAATAGATTTACATGCAATATATTCAATCAAACATATGAAAATTTTGCCATAAAAATCATTTCTGAAAAAATTTAGGATCATCTACTTACCTCCAACCATTATATCTGAATTGTAGTTGGTTAAGTCCTTGATTTCCAAGCTCTGATCTCCCTCTTATGAGATGGTGTATTGCTGAAGAAAACAGCCGAGAGACGAGTTTGGGACCAAGAATATTCTATATATCTGTGGCTTCCCATCAAACCACGTTTTTCTGATTTGCCACCACTATGAGCAGTTTATGAAACATGCTCCTTAACCGTAGGGAAGTGAGATGGCTGGTGGAGGACGTGGTCAGGTGTTGGACCTCTTCAGAGTGGTGAACATGTGTGAACGTGTAGCTGATAACAAATCAAATAAAAACATTTGCAAAAATGTTAAGTAACAGTGGATAATTCTAAAAGTTTTCATCTAACTGGGGGATGAAAGTACAATACCTGTCCCTTTAAAACTGCCTAACAAGAAATGAAGGGTAAGTTTGGAGGGATATGCAATACAGCTTTGAAAATAAGAGTTGAAGGATTGTATAATCCAACCAAACTATTGAATTATTTTCTTAATTTACAAACCTACCAATCTAAAATTGCTTGGTAGTCATATGATTTACAAACTTTAGCAAAATTTAATGAACATAAATTTAATCACTTAATAATTAAATACTTAATGCCTAAAC